>VDFB02368807.1:370088-390709 GCA_007258455.2 Sequoia sempervirens | reverse complement strand
TAATCAATTGAAATCAAAGGAATGCCTTCAAATCTTTCTTCCTTGTTTTCATCATACGTTTTCAAAACAACTAGTGGCACCGTATCCCATTTACCAACATATATCCAAGTTCTTGATTGTTGCATGCATAATCGGAGTTTCCCTCAATGCACTCAATGCAAAAACAAGAGTAATCCCTTGTGTCTAATATCCATCCATGGTGACTATCTGAACTCCTAACACAATGCAAAGATCTTGTTTTTTCTACCCTCTTGCATCCATGCATCGATCTTCTATCCACGCTTAGATATATATGTACAGAAAAAAACTTATGTGAACAAATATGTATATATATTTTAAATTTAAATAAATTCAAATTTTTGATTTAATGTACAATTTATACATATCGGATATCTCCCAAAACACTCTATGTGGAATGTGTCGATTTATTCTTGAAGATGTGCCGACCACATTTGAGTCAAATGGTTCGGTCGAGCCATATGGTTCGGCCGAACCGCTTTGCTATGAAGAGTGTGGAAATTTCGAAATTTCCTTCCTCCACAAAAGTGTAAACCACTTATGTGGCTTCACCCCATTTCAAATGCATAGTTGTTTATGTATTTTTGTTTTGAGGGTTTTCAAATTTCACTGTGAAGAATTGAATGACTATTGGTTGGGAAGATGGGTTTTCATTGACGGAAAAATAAATGGGTTTTTATTTGAAATGCAGAGGTGCTTTGTGTGTTTTTGTGGGCTTTTGTGTTGGCTTTTAAATTTTTCCTTTTGGCTGTTCGTTGTGAAGATGGGTTTTCATTGACGGGAAAATAAAGGTTGTTCCTTGTGAAAACAGGTTTTCATTTGCAATGCAATGTGGGTTATGTGCTGGCAGGTTTTCAAAATCATAATTTGGAATGGACAGAAAGCCCAAAACCGTACACACAAACAAAACCTTTTATTTTCCCATTGACATTCTCATTATGAAGGTTGCAATGTCTTAAATGGTTTTGAAACATTAAGTGGGTTGCAAGTTTTGTAAAACATAGTGTTTTGCATCTTACAATTTTTACAAAATAGTATGTATGTATTGAAAATTTTTGTGTTATTTAGACCATAGGAATGTGGTGATAGGTACCATTTTGTAAACACCAGTAAGGTATTTGGCTTCAATGTGTAGAGGGTTTTATAACATTTTGTGGGTTGAAGGTTTCGTAAATCATGTTTTCACCTCACCTCCTACTGTGTTTTCCAACTTGCAATCATATTGTGCATGTATATTTCGATTATATTAATAAATATAATATATATTTGGATAAATGCAAAATGGCATTTCCATTTTTTCATCTGATTGGAAGAAATAAAATGCTCAACATTATTTGCAGTGTTGGAAAACACACTGTCCCATGTCAGTTAGTGTGTTTTGAAAAGTTTTGTTTCATTACGACCAAGAATGTAATGAAGTCCACTTTCAAATTTTTGAACTCTTTGGTACAGTCAAAATAGCATTTCATTTTCTTCATCTGATTGGAACAAATAAAATGTTCACATTATTTGCAGTGTTGGAAAACACACTGTCTCCTCTCAGTTGTTCCCTCAAATACTGGTGGGTGTGTGCAAGAGGTTGAGTCCACTTTTTGGCCAAAAAGTGGACGTGTTTTCCCTAATTTTCAGAATTTGTCACATTTGACCTTAAAATTTGAAGTGCTTAGAGATGAAATCTTAAAAAAATTCACTCATCATAAAATGTAGTACTCAGAGTCTAATTTCTGAATATGTAATTTATTTCAATACCCAGATGGTACAAATTGAATTTCAATAGGTGTTTCTAAAAACTACTATATAAAAGTCACTTTTTTTTTACCATACCATGCACATGTATGACACATATAAGATGACCTAAACTTATCATATTTTGAAAAAAAAATTCAAAATTGAAAAGAATTGTCTGAAGTACGTTTTGGTGCAATTCGTTTTACAAAAAATATTTTAATAAAAAGTTATTAAAATACTTAAAAACCTTGATAATTCAAGGTTATGGACCAGTTTCATTAGAAATTAATTGAAAAATAGAAAAATAATCAAATTGTAAAAAAATTTACATATTTGGAATTTGCACTGTCTCATCTATAATGGGTTTTAATTTCGTAAAAAAATTCGGCAAAATAGGTCTTCAAACATATGTCCAAAGACACTATTTTCCTGTGACATTAACATGACCTTCAAGTTGCAGGTCAAACTATGTCCAAAGCTTAGGTTCGAGTCCCCAAGCCATTTATCAAACCAAAAAACAAGCCAAAAACCTAACCAAAAATTCATATTTTGAAAAACGGGATCCTGTTTCATAAAAAACCAATTTTTTTATGGTTCTACGAAATGGGATCTTGTTTTGAAAATTACTAAAAATGAAATTTTAAAAATTTAAGTTTCCAAAATGGGAAAGTTTCGGGGGATCGACAAGTTTTCAAAATGGGATCCGTTTTGAAAATTTTAAATTTGAAAAAATTTCAAAGCGGATCTTGAAATTTTTTAATGGGATCTGTTTTGAAATTCTCCAAAAATGAAAAATTTTCATAACAGGATCTCGTTTTGAAAAACGGGATCCCATTTTTTAAATTTAGGCCCAGGATCCCTTTTTTGCAAGCCAATTTTGTTTTTTTGCCTAAGGCAAAAACTTCCACGTTTCATGGAGTCATCTTCTTGCATTTACCCTAGTATGTTATATGAATCAGCGTTTCATGCTGGTATATATTATATGAATGTAATGTTATATCATAACCCCCATCCCCCATCCCATGTGTTGGACAAAACACATCAACGATTTAAAGGCTTGATGGACGGTTAGTTGCATGTCATCACATGTTTGTTGCCAGAAAAGGATGCACGATCGAAGGGAAAATAAAAAAGAAATTGACAAAATGCCCTAAATGTTGCCATTTTCCACATTTCATTTTGCAATTTGCTGGGGAGGGATGCTTGGGCGACATAATGGAGTTGTAGGAAAAAGCATAAAGCAATAGAAAAAATGCACTTAAACGTCCCTCAAATACTGGTGTCTAAATGGTTTTGAAACATTAGGTGGGTTGCAGGTTTTGTAAAACATAGTGTTTTGCATCCTACAATTTTACAAAATAGTATGTATTGAAAAGCTTTGTGTTATTTAGATTGTAGGAGTGTGGTGATAGGCACTGTTTTGTAAACACCTAGTAAGGTATTTGGCTTCAATGTGTAGAGGGTTTTACAACATTTTGTGGGTTGGAGGTTTCGCAAATCATGTTGTCACCTCGCCTCCCACTGTGTTTTCCAACTTGCAATCATACTGTGCATGTATATTTGGATCATATTAATAAATTGAAACACAATTTTTACTCTATGTAAGACTTGTTATAAGGTGCCTTTCATTACATTTGTACTGTCTAAATTACATTCATACCATTTTTTAAAATTGTAGGTTGCAAAACACTAGTTTTCTCCTCCAACTCCTACACGTGAACTCCAACCTTTAGCTTTCAATGTGCAGACATGAAACGCAAGGTGTTTTCCCCCTTCTTTCTCCAAACTGAAAACACACACGTCAATCTGCCTCCAATTCTCGTGCCAGAAAAAGGCTTTGAAAATGACAACTCATACTCACATTGTTTGTACCATCTAAATTGCATTCATACTGTTTTATAAAATTCTAGGTTGCAAAACACTGGTTTTTTGAAATCTGTAACCCACATAATGTTTTAAAACCCTTCACAAGTAACAATACAATTGGTTACTCACCCCTCACCTCAATTTGGTATGTTTTGTGATTTCCTTGAGAGCCTTTTGTGATTAGATAGTAAGAATATAATGAGATTGGAAAATATTGAGTTTTAAGAAATTTGAAACCCACACAGTGTTGTAAAACCCTCTAGATGTAACAACCCAATTGGTAAGTCAGGAAAATTGAGCTGACACACCTATGTACATACAGTCAGTTAGAAACCCCGCACCTCAACTTGGTTGGTCGTCTTGCCTGCCTGCAATGCCCCCTTGCTCTCCAACATTTTTCTTTCAACCTGCATAATGAGAAAACCCAAAACACATAGTGTTTTCCAAGAACAATACTTGTTACAATGTAAAATGTATGTCTTAATCACATCAATGCCCTTCCCTCCCGCAGTGAACTGATAGCTTCTTGCACAAGGAAAAAAACATCAGCGTAATTCAATGCGACGAGACACCTACTTTCTTTCCTTGCTGTGACGTTTCCTCCCATCTATCGGTTTCATCACTTTTATCCTCCATCTTGGTAGGCCCTACACTATGTCGTCTCATCATGTTATGTATGTTTCTATGTATGTTGTTATTTATGTCTTTATGCATTTTTGTATGTACATAGGTGTGTCTTTTCAAGAGATTAGTTGCATCCGTAGAGGGTTTTACAACATTATGTGGGTTGGAGGTTTCATAAATCATGCATTTACCTCCCATGGTGTTTTCCAACCTGCAATCATTCAGAGTTTTAATGGTTGTTGGAAAATAGCAGGTGTTTATAAAATGGTGTCTTTCAATGCATTCCTATTGCGTAATTAACAAAATATTTTCAATACATTCCTGTTCGTGCTCTCCACAACATAACTTTGAATGTATAGAATGAAATAAATGGAAAACCACATTGTGTTTTCCAACCTACAAATTATATTTTGCATTTATTTTTAACTCATATGAGGAAATTGATACAATTTTTTTGTGTAAGTAAGAGTTGCTATAAATTGTGAAGGTGAATGAACTTTAGTACATTCTTATTGTTTGCAAATTTTAAGGTTTTCATTAGAAGCATGTTGTCTATATATAATTTCATGTTGGAAAATAGTATGTGTTATGAAACCTGCAACCCAAATACTGTTCTTAGCTTTGAGAGTGTCTTTCTGATTAGAGAATGTAGATGCTTTGTTTTTAATAAGTTGTTTACAAAATTTGTCTACCTTTTCACATAGGACTCTCATGTCTCCATCCAACTGATTCACTTTTCTGCATTGACATCCTATTTTTCCTTCTTTTCATGTTATGTATGTTTCTATGTATGTTTTTGTGTATGTTTTTATGCACTTTTGTATGTACATAGGTGTGTTTTGATGACAAATTAGCTGCTATTTTTTGGTCAATCAAGGTGATCACCAAGGCTTTTGTTGACTTGTTAACCTTTATTCTTGCAATAATCTATATTTTTTTAGTCATTTGTACAAGTAATGGTTTAGTTTACAATATCATTGAACAATGGTTATGATACCGATATGCCATTTAGATGTTCATTAAGAGACATGTGATATAAATAGAAGTTTGATAGTGGTACGTGGTATCCTTCTTGTCTGTCTTCTATGCCCTTGTTGATTATTGCAAGTTATGGCCTCTTTCATATGCTTGGATAGATGAGGTTTTTTATATATCCGAATGAACGTTTAGTGCTTCATAGTTCCTACAGAATGGCAGATATAATTGTTGATATATATTAAGTTAGTGTTAGTGATAGGTTAAATTGGAAATTAAATTCCCATTGTACAATTTAATATGTTTGTTTATTGTCTGTACAAGCTGGCATTTTGCACTCACCACAACATATAATCCTGTATTGGTGAAATTTGGAATAAAAAGAATTCTTTGTAGCATCAAATGTCTTTAATTTTCCAATTTAATCTATCGCTAACAATTGTCTTCCTTCTAGGTGGTTGATATATTTGAGGAAATAAAATTGAAGAAAACAAGGGCAGGTGGATTGAGAAGGATGCTTTAGGAGATGTGAAGCTTCTGCACTAAATACAGGTGATTCTAGCTATCATAGCTTGAATTGCAAGTGTATTGGTCAATTAAACTTCCAAAATTTATTTTGCATTAATAAGTTATGATTCTTTTATAGATGAGATGCTTACTGTGGCAAATGTAAAGAATTTCCAGTTTTTTTTTTTTTTAAAGTTACATTATTGCATGCCTATATTATATCCCAAAATTTTACATGAAGGGGAGTTGACGTGATTAAGACATGCATTTTAATATGTAAGAAGTATTGTTGTTGGGAAACACTCTGTGTTGTGGGTTTCTCATTCTGCAGGTTGAAAGTGAAAGGTTGGAGAGCAAGTGGGGGAGACGAAAAACCAATGGAATTGAGGTGAGGGGTTTGTAAGCGATTGGGTTGTCTCTTGTAAAGGGTTTTAAAACATTGTGTGGGTTGCAAATTTCGAAAAACCAGTGTTTTGTAACCTAGAATTTTACACAACAATATGAATGCCTTGAAAAGCTTTTTTTATTTAGACTATAGGAATGCAGTGAAAGGTACTATTTTTTAAACACCCAGTGTTTTCCAACAACCATTAACACTTTGTATGATTGCAAGTTGGAAAACACAATGAGATGTGAGTGTATGATTCATGAAACCTTCAACCAACACAATGTTGTAAAACCCTATATGGACACAACCAATCTCCTGAAAAAATGAACCTATGTACTGTATACAAAAATTCATAAAAACAAACATAACAATATACATATAGAAACACACATAACATGATGATATAGAATAGTGCAGGGTCCACCAAGATGGATGATAAAAGTGATGAAATTGATAGACGAGAGGAAACGTCACAACAATGAAAGTGAGGAGGTGTCCGGTTGCATCAAATTACGCTAATGTTTTTTTCCTTGTGTGAGAAGCTATCCATTCAGTATGGGAGGGAAGGGCATTGATGTGATTAATAAATGTGTTTTAAATTGTAACAAGTATTGTTCTTAGAAAACACTTTGTGTTTTGTGTTTTCTCATTTTGTAGGGAGTTGCAAGTCGGGGATATATAAGACTATAGATCCAAATTCACCTGAGGGGTGAGTAACCAATTAGGTTATTACTTGTAAAGGGTTTGAAAATAGTATTTAGGTTGCAGGTTTCATACTTGACCCAATGTTTTTGAACCTACAATTACACATAGGCAGTATGAATGTAATGAATATGTTTTGGTTACTTACATTTAATAAGAACCCAATTGGTTGGTGACACCTTAGTTGATTTTGGATACTTTTATGTATCCCCCACCGACAATTATATTGACAGTATGAATGTATTTAGTAACCCTTACTTTCAGCAAACATTCCATTTCAATATTGCCATACATTTGGAATAGAAAATGCAAAAAAAAGTTGCAGGAAATGGAAAACACATAGGGATGTGACTCACTTCTCAATTCTTATTCAATGAGCACTTTCTGTTATGCAAACTGTAACAAAACAATGTATTGAAGTTCCTCCTTGAAGTTCAACTTCATATTTTATAACAACCCTTATTTTCAACAAACATTCCATTTCAATATCATCATAAATTTGAAACAAAAAATGCACATAATAGTTGCATGATGGAAAACACACAGGGTTGTGACTCATTTCTCAATTCTTGTTCAATGACCATTTTCTGTTATGCAAAATGTAACAATTTTTTTTATTGAAGTTCACCTTCATATTTTATGACTACCCTTACTTGCAACAAACATTCCATTTCAATATTGTCATATGTTTCAAACAGAAAATGCACATAATAGTTGTAGGATAGAAAATACACACGGTTGTGACTCACTTTCAAATTCTTGTTCAATGAGCACTTTCTATTAATATGTAGACTATAACAAAATAATGTATTTAAGTTCAACTTAATATTTTTTAACAACTCTTACATCAAACATTCCATTTCAATATCGTCATACGTTTCAAATAGAAAATGCACAAAAAAGTTGTAGGATGGAAAACATGGGGTTGTGACTCACTTCTCAATTCTTGTTCAATGGCCACTTTTCTATTATGTAGACTATAACAAAACAATGCATTGAAGTTCACCTTCATATTTTACAACCCTTGGTTTGAGTAAACATTGCACTTGAATATCTCCATACGTTTGGAACATAATGCACAAAAATGCTGCAGGATGGAAAACACACAGGGTTGTGACTCACTTCTCAATTCTTGTTCAATGAGCAATTTCTCTTATGAATATTATAACAAAACAATGTATTGAGGTTCACCTTCATATTTTATAAGAACCCTTAGTTTCACCAAACATTCCATTTCAATATTGGCATATGTTTGGAACAAAAAATGCACAAAAATGTTCTAGGATGGAAAACACACAAGGTTTACTCACATCTCAATTCTTGTTCATTGACCACTTTCTGTTATGTAGACTATAACAAACAATGTATTGAACTTGACCTTCATATTTTATAACAACCCTTACTTTCAACAAACATTGCATTTGAATATCTCCATACATTTGGAATAGAAAATGCACAAAAAATTTGCAAGATGGAAAACACTCAGGGTTGTAACCCACTTCTCAATTCTTGTTCAATGAGAACTTTCTATTATGTAGACTGTAACAAAACAATGTATTGAAGCTCACCTTCATATTTTATAACAACTCTTACTTTCAACAAACATTCCATTTCAATATCGTCATACGTTTCAAACAGAAAATGCACAAAATTGTTGTACGAAATGGAAAACACATAAGTTTGTGACTCACTTCTCAATTCTTGTTAAATGAGCACTTTCTATTATGCAAACTAGATAACAAAACAATGTATTAAAGTTCAACTTCATATTTTATAACAACCCCTACTTACAACAAACATTCTATTTCAATATCGGCATACGTTTCAAATAGAAAATGCACATAATAGTTGTAGGATAGAAAACACACATGGTTGTGACTCACTTCTCAATTCTTGTTCGATGACTGCTTTCTGTTATGCAAACCATAACAAAATAGTGTATTGAAGTTCACCTTCATATTTTATAACAACCCATACTTTTAGGAAACATTTCATTTCAATATCGTCATATGTTTCAAACAAAAAATGAACATAATAGTTGCAAGATGGAAAACACATAGGGTTGTGATTAACTTCTCAATTCTTATTCAATGAACACATTCTGTTATGTAGACTGTAACAAAACAATATATTGAAGTTCACCTCCATATTTTATAACAACCATTTACAGAAAATGCACAAAATAGTTGCAGGAAATGTTCAACTTACCTATAATGGTCTTGCAAAGTATTTTGATAGGTCAAAAGTCAAAGGTGTTGCTGCACAACTTATAAAAGTTTAAGATGCCACAGCAATAGCTGCATTGGAGGTTGGTGGAGTAGGGAATTTGTGTAATGCAATAGTGGATACAGAACAAACAAGAAAGCTCCTACTTCAAATAGGACATCTACATACATCCCAAGTAATGATTATCCCTTTAAACAAAATCCAAGCCCATACAATTCACCTCCTCGCCTGTGACTTCCACCAATAGGAAGACCACTTGGCTGAAAATTGTCCCCTTTGCAGCATCTGAATTGCTACAAACTCATGCACTACGAAATACAAATTGCATAGCTGGTTCAATTTCATCTTCATATGCAAGAAGAGATAGTAGCAACCTTGCATTTCCATTGCTTAACAATTTGGTTGGTGATTGTTGAGTTGTTGAGGAAACGGTATGGGCTTGGATTTTGTTTAATGGGATAATCGTTACTCCTGTATGTAGATGTCCTATTTGAAGTGGGAGCTTTCCTGTCTGTTTCGTATCCACTGGTACCACATTACACAAATTCCCTCCTCCACAACCTCCAATGCAACTATTGTTGTGGCATCTTAAATTTTTATTAGTTGTGCAACAACACCTTTGACTTTTGACCTATCAGTTGTGCAACAACACCTTTGACTTTTGACCTTTATTAGTTGTGCAACAACACCTTTGACTTTTGACCTATCAGTTGTGCAATGACACCTTCCATTGTTGTCTTTGTTTTATCAAATTTCCATCTTTTAGATTGCAAATCTATTTGAACAACATTAAGTTCCTCTTCTTTTGACCATGGCAACTTCTTCTTGTGTTTTAATTCCTTTACTAATTGGTTAATTTTAGTCTTTGGTTGTTTTTCTCCACTTTGAGCATTTCCAAGTATTTTTCTTGTAGTGTCTTTATCATTGGAGTATGCATATGTTTCTATTGGAAAGCTCATTACGAAACTTGTTTTCCTTTTCAAATAAGACTTTCATGCCTCCACCCAACTGATTCTCTTTTTCTGTACTTAGATATGGTTTTTCTTTTTCCTTATCATCCATTACCAATTGTATTTGTTCCATGGAATTGCTAACTTCAAGAATGTTTGGCTTCATTTGTTCAAATCCACTTATAACATCATCTTCATCTTTCTCTTTCTTTGCTTACACAAATTCATATGCAATATAAAACCTTTTGAGTTAATCCACCTCTGCATTGCCATTTTCCCCTTGTACATACTGCACATGCTCCTTCCTCCAGTTCTCATGAGCAGGAACAACCTCTTTAGTCAATACATTATCTATCTCGTTCACTTTGGTCTACTTCTTCCCAAGTGTTTTTAAAGCATATTCCTTTTTCATTACATCCTTTCTAGTACATCCTCATATTTTTTATTACTAGCATGTCATAGAATTCTCATAACAAATATTTTTGGGATTCTGTCAGATTTCTTGCAGACAAAGGGATAGAGTTTTGAATTTATTGAATTCTTTCATGTACCTTTGCAACTACTTTTTGCCCAACTTTGAGAGTGTATTTATGATTAAATACATATATAAAATTAATATAATTAATATACTATATATATTTTATATAATAAAAATTAAATTATATATAATATCATTATATTTATTATTATACATAATAGTATACAGGTTATATTATTATTATATATATTATATTCTATAATAAAAATTATTAAATATAAAAATGAAATTATTATAATTAATAATTAATATATTTTTATATTGATCAAATTAAATTAATCTTTGGAGAGATTAGGAAAAAGAAAGAGAGATAGAGGGGGAGACAATTCTATATAGAGAGAGGTATATATACTAACACTTGCACCTAAAGAAGGTTAAGGGATTATGTTGATAGAAAACTAGATATGTATGTTAATATGTTAGACAGTATGTGTTTGTGCACGGATGCACCACATGTGGCTAGATTAAACAATTAATAATAAGTTCTAAATAATGTCCAATGAAATAAATTTAGAAAAATCTACATTTTTTCTTTAATATTATATGATTATGAAATATTTGCATATATATTTAAAACATAAACCAATGCAAATGAAAAAAGAAAATTGGCATCAAATTGACAAAAAATATTGCAAATGGAAATAGAATGCTCTCATCTAGTCATTAAATCAATATTTATTTGGATTTTAAGTGATAAGTGAGATTTTGGAGGCTTTTACGTAACATTTTAGAGGATTTTACCATTAAACTGCAACTAGTTTACCATTAAATGGTAGTTGAAACTTTTTTTCTGACTCAATATTGGTTTGCAAGCGTGATACTTGTTTCATACTCAAATCTCACACTATGTGTAGCCTATTTCCTAATAAAGAGAGAAACTCAAAAGATAGAGAATGAGAGAAAGAGACAAATTTAGATATATAGATAAAGAGAGAGAGAAGATAAATAGACAAAGAGAGATAGAGCATGAGAGAGAGAAATACAAGAGATACGAAGGAAAAGGGAGAGAAAAGAGAAACTAGCTTTTGATTGGTTGTTTCATGTCAACAATCCAAAGATGGCATGTGTCCTTGGGGAGTTATGCTCAAGGTAGCATATCATTTGATTAAGGATATGATAATTCACCTTTAAGACCTCTTTAATGTACCCATTGCACACTTAAGGAGACAAACATATAGAGAGAGAAAGAGAGAAAGAGAAAGAGAAAGGAATAGAAAAGGGAGAGGGAGAGAGATATGCTTATATAATATTATATATTGTATAGGTAAGGCTCACATCTTATATAGTATGATCTATTATATAATATTATTATTACTATATATTTTTTACATATTAAAGTTATATATTGTTAATAAATATATTATATATTAATAACTATAATATTAATATTATATATTATAAAATAACATCTCTATAATAATTATAGTTATTTTATTATATATATTATTATATTTATATTTAAATTATATAATACATCAAAATATTATAATAATATACTATATATAAATTATTACTCATAGCTTTGAAGCCTCTTGGTGTTTGCATCAATCACCTATTTGGTGTTGAAGGGAAATTTATAGAGAAGTTTATAGCTAGACACAATAAATTACTTAGATATGAGATTAGTGTGGTGAATATAATAGTTAATACATAAAATTAAAAAAAAATATAATAATATAATTATATAATAATAAAAAATACAATTAATTATATAATAGTAGTAGTAATAATAATATATAAACTAAACCATTTTTCCCCTAATTGACCTTCTACACCTCTTTGGTGTACCCATTGCACACCAAGGTGCAATTGCTAGTTATGTAAATGCTCATAAAACACTATATTCCATATTCCCATACAACCTCCTCAAACTATCCTATGGAAAGCTTAATCTCAAGTAATTAAACATTTAATACTAACGCTAAGTCACTAAAGTGATTTTATCATAAACTATAAACCTTAATTTCCAAACACCTACTCTTAAGGTTTACAATACAAAACATACAAAAAAATGATGCAAAATCATAACCTCATGATCTTTAGAAGCTTCACTTTGAAAATAAATTTTAGACCAGATAGAACTCTATCAAGTTCCCTTGTAACCCTCATAGAGGCATAGCTCCTGATTTGAGTTCCTAAATTCCTAGATTACCACTTTCCTAAACTTTTGAATCATGTATCTTCTAAAATATTTGACAACCATCCATGTGAACTTGTAAATCCATCAAGTTATCTCATGACCTTCATAAGGGTATAACTCCCAAGATCCATAACTCTTGAACTATTTAGGAAAAAATCCATGTTGAGTTTTATTTACACTAGATCCCTTCCAATCTTCAATAACGAGGCTTCTTAATATATGATCTTTTTATCACTTTCAAAATCTAGACAAAATAACATAAAAATTAAAAAAATAATCTCAAACAAAGACTATCTCTAAGTGAGAAGCTATCTTGAGATGCTGAAATTCCTCCAACCGCAAGTGTCTAATAGCCTTCTCTAGTGAGGGATTCTTAACATAAGGATTCATCCCTTGTATTTGAAAAAAAAAAAAACATCTAGTAGATCCTCAACACATGCCATATTAACTTTATTATATTTTTCTTTGATCCTTCCTTTGAGAACACCATTAAACTCTATAACTCTAAGTTGTGTGACCTTTGTTTTCTTGCAGTAATAACATTCAATTTCTCCTTTATTTGTATATAATCTTTTATTATTGCATCTTAAGTAATGCAATGTCATACTGAGAATCACCTTTTAAATCTTATGCATTTGTTCTCTTTTATTTAGTTAAGAGAGATAGAAATATGTCTTCTAGAGTTTGAGAATGTATGTGACTAAGAGTAAAATTATTTTTAAAAATAGCTTTAGCATCCTTGTCATCTATTGAAGCTTTGACTTCTGCTAGCTATCTAACAAGAGACCTCATATTGCTTATATGGATTGATATAGTGATTCTATCATCCACTTTGAATCTAAATAATTGAAGCTTTAGGAAAAAAATTGCATTAAGTACTTTTGTTCCAAATATTTTATTCAAACCATTCCAAATTTTCTTGGATGGTTTTTCTAGTTCTACATCAAATGATTTAGAATTATAAAATGCAAGATCAATAACAGTTTTGGATTTATCATCTTTTATTACGTTGGTCTTGTAACTTATTTGTATCTATAGGTGATTTCTCATTTCCATTTACTATTCCTCACAAATTCTTGCTCATCAATTGCAGAGGAGAGGACCCACTACTTGAGCATGTTTCAATAGTTGTGATAGTAGTTGTTAATATAATGCCCAATATTTTTATCAATATTGGATCAATAGTTGTGACTTTAAAGTTGTTAGTGTTGATAATGACTACCCATAATTAAGCAAAATGTATTCCTTTGATCTAAAAAGCAACCAATCATGCGATTCCACATCAGCACTCAATAAAACATGCTGTGAATGCACAAGTATTGGTCTCACTTTTTTGGGCCTTTTTGGACACCTTGACAAAAAGCATGCTGATGTGGCATCATATTTGATGATGTGGCCCTGAAACCTTAGTTAATAAGCAGGGGACTTGCCAAGTAAGCTGCTGTAAAAAACTGGGAGTGATTTGAAATTTCCACGTAGGATAATTAGAAGCGCGAAGTTAGGGTGCTCAACCACTAAATCCTCTCCCCTATTTGAATTATATTATACACATTTAAAAAAAAAAATGAATTCTCACATTTCTTTAAAACCTTACAAAACTAACTCTCAACTAATCAAGCATTTTAATACTACCACATCACTAAAATAACTTTATTAGAAAATATAAACTTTACTTTTTCTAAAAGAATCTTATACCAAATGACCCTACCACTCTTTCACATCCCTTCAACAGTAAAATCACTGTAGTGCACTTTAATAGTGGGTGACATGTAGGGCTTTACTGCAATTAGTTGTATTCATTTTATGATTTATTTGAACTCTATTGATGGAAGACCGTGCTGTGGAAATGCAGAACTCTCCAGTATTTTGTATTTTCTTCAGTTTCAGGGGCTTCTGGTGTATAAAGCTATAGGAGCTCTTTTCTGCAAGAAGAGGAGAAATGGAAGACAGTTTAAAAGATCCATTTATCCATGAGCAGGGGGATGGGAATGCAGACATTTCAAGTAATGTGCAGAGAAGTGTGTCAAGAGAGTTTGGAGATGAATCAAAGAAAATATGGGCGATTGCAGGACCTGCCATTTTCAGTCGCATAGCCATGTGTGGGACGATCATTGTCAGTAATGCTTTTGCTGGACATCTGGGAGAATTGGAATTGGCTGGCGTTTCCATGGCCAGT
Source organism: Sequoia sempervirens (assembly GCA_007258455.2). Lineage (NCBI taxonomy): Eukaryota > Viridiplantae > Streptophyta > Pinopsida > Cupressales > Cupressaceae > Sequoia > Sequoia sempervirens. The sequence goes on along the minus strand of VDFB02368807.1, from coordinate 375,871 downwards.
ACTGTCATTTCAGGTTTTAGCTATGGACTCTTTGTACGTATCCGAATTGCATTCCATTCTTTTTTACTGTCTTTAAATTCACTGTTCAATTAATATTTCTGTCCTTCAAACACCACTATCCTTTTCAAAAGGGACATTTTAATGTGGCCGAATTTGAATCTTCTGATTAAGGCTATGGGTTTATAGAGTAATTCTTTTTAGTAGATAAGATTTTATTTTATTATGTAATAATATTTTTCTAAACTCTTGAGATCTATTGTTTTATAATTATAAATTTTAAAGCCTTCTCATATGAAACTATTTCATCAAGACAAAATATACAATTAGTGTGTTCATTTTTTGTTTAGTTGAAAGGAATGGGATGGTAAGCTATAACTTTGAACTAGTGTTTCTCTTTTATATTTGGTTCGAAAAAATGTAATGACAAGTTATAGTTTATTTTATATGGAACCAAATGAATTACATAGATATTAGAATCTCTCTTTTATATAGAGGATTACAACATTGTGAGTGTGTATACATCTAAACCAAAAGTCATCCTTTAGTTAAGTTGCCATAAGTATAGGGATCCAATCCATCAAAATCAAATAAGGATTGGACTTGGTCTAATCATAACTCCATAGAATTTGAACGTTGGTGGCTGACATAATTAAAGAACATACCATCATCCTCATGTATTGAACTATAATTCCTTTTAGTTTAGTGTAAAATATATATAACAAATACATGCTTTTCGGATGTAATCTTTTCAATCATATTTTGTTTTTGTTGTTGTGGTTATATTTCATGTTTCTAGTTTTTAGTAACATATTTATTCTAAGTAATTATGAAAGATGTTGGAAATATAAATTTTATTCATCACAATCTCTATGTATCCATGTACATAGGTATTTTTTTCCATTTAAAAGATATTGGGATATCTAAATATGTAGAAAAAATATAGGGGGTGATTTCCAATTTCAACAATGGATATAAGAGCCAAGTTATAGCATTGATTGCAAATATCATTACTAAATCTAAAAAGTAGCAATAATATTTATATAAAGCATATTTTGTATTGAAGTGAATAACACTCTTTTGAGATTGTTATTAAAGACAATACATTCATGATTCTAAATAAAGAGAGGCCACATGTTAAATAATAAATTTTTGGCATTAGTAAATATTAAAGTATGGAACCAAAAATAAAGAAATGTTTTATAAGAATTTGTTGAAAATAATTTGCTAATTTTACCATCTTCTTCGATATTAGCATCAACCATCATACTCCTTGTTTACCTTCATTCATATTTTTCTTCTTTTTAAAGTACATTGGTTCTTGAAATGACTAGGATGATTGTAGTAGTAACAAAACTTTCCTTTATATTGTTCACCATTATCCATAATATGGTGCCTTTGTCATCAATCCTTGTTGCCCTCAAAATTAGAGGTAAAATCATTGGTTGATTCAAATTCATCATCTCTACTAAGAATGCTACTATACTAGTTGATTTTCACATTAAGCTTGAAGATGTGATTAAAAATGGGGCAATTCATAGGTGTATTAAGGATCTTATTTATTTTAGAAGGTTGGGGATGAACTTATCTTGGAGCTAGAGTTGAAGTTAATTCCTTCACCTCATCATTTTTTGGGGGGATGGTGTCTAAGGAGATCCCATTGGATGAATTTAAATCCATTTGTAGAGATGAATGGAGCTTCATGGATTTGTTTGAAGATATTCATCAAGTGTTCAAAAATTTAGTAGTTTCTCATCATGGTGGGGTTTTGAAGGTAGCAAGAGGTTTGTCCTTGATGTCTTCTATAAATGATACTTTATCTTATTATCTCAAGTGAGGGGATTTAATTGACACTATATGCATTCTTATCTTGAACTCAACTTCATTGGTGGAGTTAGTAGTTGTAGTCAATGAAGGTGGTGTGAATCAAGTTGGTGAGAGGTGATGTGCTATGAGAGGTGGTACTTCTATGCACCATTCTAGGGCTTCCTACTATTAGATTGGTGATTGCTATTTATATGGATCTTTGCATATGTTGATGGTTATGTTGGTGGATTTCTTTATGATGGCTCTCAATGGCACATATTTTTATCTTTCTTTACTTTTTATAGTATGTTTTATAGCTACATATATTTAATGCAATCCTTTTGGTGTTTTTGGTTAGTCTTGTCAATCTTCATGGTTTGAATTTTTTTTCATTTTCCTTTTAGAATTACGCATCTCTCTTTAGTATGGATGAAACCCCCTTATAGAACCTCATATTTAAAACAATTTTAAAATTTTGATGGCTCAATTGGCAAGCATAAAGCAATATTGATAGCTAAAGGTTACAAAAAATTAAAGGTGTTGATTATGAGGAAACATTTTCTCTAGTTGCAAAGATGATCATAGTCAAACTATTGATAGTACTTGGTTCAAAACACAAGTAAAAATCCGCCACATAGATGTGAAACTACATTCCTAAATGGATATTTAATGGAGGAGGCATATATAACACAAGCTCTTGATTTTTTTGGATAAGGAAATAAACATATGGTATGTCACCTATAAAAAGACAATATGGTTTGAAACAAGTTCCATGAGCCTAGTATTCAAAACTTTATAAATTCAATGTTGATCCAAATTTGTATATTTTGATTGTAACCTACTCTTCATTGTATTGTACTTTGATGATATTCTTATCACTATGAATGGTCAATTACTAATCAATGAAGTGAAATAATACATGAAGAATAATTTTGACATGTTTGATCTCGGATTGCTTCATTACTTTCTTCATGTTGAAGTATGGAAAACACCTAGAAAAATATTCCTCTCAAATAAAGTACACCAAAAAAATTCTCACATGGTTCAAAATGTTAGATTGCAAAGATTCATCAACACCATATGAGCTAGTAACTAAGTTGATTGAAGACTCAGATAGTAAAGTAATCAATGAAACCTTGTGTGTGAGTTTGCTAGGAAATTTGATTTACTTGACTACTACTTGTGTAGACATCTAATGCAATTGAAATCATGTCTTGATTAATGACTCATCCAAAGTACTCATTGGTTAGATGCAAAGAAAGTACTAAAATATCTTCAAGGAACTCAAAACTTCATATCAAAATATTCAAAGAAAGAAGATTGCAAACTTGTCGGTTTTCAAATTGAAATTGGGAAGGTTGCAAAGGCTCTAGAAAAATCAATTTTTGGCTACTACTTCAATCTAGGACCCATTATTATTTCAAGGAGTTGTAAGAAGTAACCTAGTGATGCATTACCATCCATTCAAGCAAAGTACAAGGCATTTGTTATAACAATATGTCAAACAATATGACTTAGACAACTTCTTAATGATCTTTATTAACCACAACTTGATCTTATGATTATGTTTTACAATAATCAAAATATGTTGAATATTTCTAAGAATCTAGTATTCCATGCTGGCACAAAACATATTGAAGTGCATCATTACTTCATCTATGAGCATGTTCTCAATAAGAAAATTGAGTTAGTTTATATACATACCAATGAGTAGCTTGTATATGTCTTCACCAGACTTGTACACAAAGATAATTTTTTATATTTTCAAGAAAATATTGATGTCAAATATTCTTCATGTGTACATAGATAACTAATAAACCTATTTTCAAAGTTTATTTCCCCTTTCGTATAATCATTGCAATTTTTGTTTCAATACTTAAATAGTACATATCTGCTTTACCTCTAATAATAAAGGACAAAGTTTGAAGAATGGGATATTTGTCTTTGCAATTATTGATCTCGTTGAACTTGGAATTGGGCATGGCAGTGCAGCATGGGAAGCGCCCTGGAGACCCTGTGTGGCCAAGCTTTTGGGGCTCGGCAATATCAGATGTTGGGACTGTATATGCAGAGAGCATGGATTGTCCTCTTTGGTGCTGCAATTCTTCTCTTACCAATGTATATATATGCATCTCCCATCTTGAAGACCCTTGGACAGCCAGATGACATTGTTGAATTAACAGGAACACTTTCAATCTGGTTCATTCCTGAACATTTCTCATTTGTTTTCCTCTATCCCGTTCAGATATTTTTGCAGTCCCAGTTGAAAAACATGGTCATTGCGTGGATCTCTGCGGCCTCTTTGGTGCTCCACGTTTTCCTGAGCTGGCTATTTGTTATTAAATTTGAGATGGGGGTAATTGGTGTGGTAATTACATTGAATTTTGCATGGTGGATGCCCACAATTGGCCTAATTCTTTATGCCACGTGTGGGGGTTGCCCGTTGTCATGGACAGGTCTGTCCAAAGATGCCTTCTCAGAATTGTGGCCTTTTTTCAAGCTCTCTGCTGCATCTAGTGTCATGCTCTGGTTAGTTGTCAATTCTGTTATATAAGATGGGAAATTTATGTGGGTTTCTTGAGTCTGAGTTTAAAAATAATTCAGATGGTGCTAACATGCTTTCGTCTTGTGAACAGTTTAGAGAATTGGTATTCCAAAATACTGGTCCTCTTGACAGGATATTTGCCTGATTCACTAGTTGCAATTGATTCTCTTTCTATCTGGTAAAAATGGGTAAAAAGTATTGTTTCTTTAATGTTTATTTATAAGCATTGTTTCTTTAATGGTGCAAACAATATGTTTTTAAAACGTTGATATGCTTTTTGCAGCTTGAGCATCGGTGTGTGGGAGATGATGATACCACTTGGTTTTTATGACGCTACTGTGTATATACTGATAAATGTAGAAAGTATTTCCTGTAATGAAATGCAATGCTCAAAATATAAACGCGCTGGACAGACGTGAAATACATAATGCTGAAATGACAATTAGTTTGTATCCCTAATGTTTGCAGGTATAGATTTACTTAAAATTATATTTTTTAGTTCTACTACATGTTTGAACATAACTACTTAGCTGTTTTGAAGGCATACCCAACTGAGCTCAATTGAGTGCCTGTACCAGGGGCAGGAAGCATCATTTGTTCATCATCTTTTCATTTCTACATGTAAAATCTCATTCTCTCATTGACAATTTTCCATAATTTTCAAGTTCGTTGATTCTCATGAACAAATCAGCCTTTGCAATGTCCTGTTTCTTGATCTACTGCAGCCTCTGTTTGTGTCACTCTTTTGCAATGTTTCTAAGTATGGCATCCTTATCTTAGTCTACTTGTTTTCATCTTTCTTGTGGAAATGTCCATCCTTTACATCCCATTTTTATAATAAATTCTTGAACAATTTCAAGTGGTTTAGAGTTTTCTTTGTGAGGCCTGGTTCCACACATGGCAACTAAATATAATGTCTAACTGAACCTTCTAGATAGCTACTTCTGACTGATAAATAATCTCCATCTTTTCTTTTCATATCCGAATTCTAGAATAAGCCACTTTTCAATGGGTGACATCTAGTCATAACTAGAATGGACTTTAGAATAGAGCCCTTGCATTTCATTGCTCACTTGAATCAGAAAGTAATCGTTAGCTCTGCCTTGTGTACGATAAAATTCAAATGTGGAGTAGTCACACTTCTGCTGCAATTGAGTTAATAGCATACTGTCAAATAACTTAAATGTCCTCTATTCTACTGTGGATTTATTGTTATATAAATGTGTTTGCTTGTGAATGCAGTGTGAGGGTGGGCAATGAACTGGGTGCAGGAAATGGCAAAGGAGCCAAATTTGCAATTATTGTTTCCGCAATTACTTCAACCATGATCGGCCTTGTTTTTTGTTTGTTCATTATTCTGCTTCGCCAGAAATTTGCTCTGGTCTTCACAAGTAGTACCATGATTATAAAAGCGGTTTCTAAATTGTCAATTTTG
>VDFB02368807.1:352503-369988 GCA_007258455.2 Sequoia sempervirens | reverse complement strand
TGAGAAACTTGTCCCTGGAGACCCTGAATCTATACTAATGCTACTTGAAGTTATGCCTGTAGTGCTACCATCTGAGGATCCTGAGCCCTCTCCTCCATTTCCTCCTCCATCACATCATGGATGGCCTCTTTGATAGGCACGTCTTCCTAGCCCTCAACATCGATGGTTACCTCTTAGGAAACCTCCTCTGCATCCACCTCCATCTTAGCCTATCTTCTCACCTCCTCCACATCCACATCGACACTTATGTTTACATCCACCCCAACCTCTTCCATGCTAACCTCCTCCATCCCAACCTCCTTTAGCCTAACCTCCTCCACCCTCACCTCCTAATCTGTGTTGACCTCCTCCTCTCGCTCCTCTCAAATGGGTGACAACCATCTTGGAATTTTAGGTGGATTCCCACCTCTACTTCTACCTCTAACACCTTTCCCTCTATCTCCTCGATGACCATCCCCACCTCTACCTCAACCACCCCCTCCATCATCACGATCCCCTCGTTCTTTGCCTCATCCATCACCATCTACTCTCCCGCGTCCTCTCCCCCGCAGCCTACCCCAAGGACTTCTACCAAGCCTCTCTATAGGAGCATGCACATCTAGATCTGTAAGTGGTGTGAGCTTATGTTGTGCCCACCAGGCATCATACTCAGGTATGGTCCCAATACCTATCAACTCTACTAGGGAACCCCATTGTACTAGTTGTAACTGATCAAAATCTTGTATAGAAACCTACACACTAATCATGGGTCCCCACTAGGACACCTCGCAAGCTGATCTCACAAACTCAATGACATCGACAAGCTCCCCCTGTCGCTCACCAAATTGTCTAAGAACTCGCTCTAGCAACTATTGCTCTATAATGTGTTGACTTTGCATTATGTGATCAATCAAATAGCTCATCTACTTGTAGTATGGAAGGTGTTTAATGTCATCCTCCCAACTGCACACTGATGATAAAGCTTCCATATGAAAGAATCAAGTATATCAATAGCATGATGCCAATATCTAACATCACCAACATGGGTCTATGTAACTGCTCCTCCATACATATATACATAGGGTAGCCCTGGTGGAAAGTCTCTCTCTACTAGTGCTTTGAACACGACTATATGCTCCCATGCCTAGACCATAACCAAAATGGTACCACACTTGATCAACTCAGTACCTTTTTAGGCAACATCGTGCAATTGCAAATACAACATTGCAAGCATGTAGGGACCCCAAGTGTATATTGTAGCATGCTCCATCATACCTACTAGCATCTCACCCCATTCAACAAGGAATTTGTGACCTCAATATTCTAGAATTACGATGCCTCTGATGACACTACAAATGACAACAATGAGCTGATCATAACTATGTGCCAATGTGCCCCAAAAGATCACATAATCCTCCACACTTAGGAGGGCTACATCATCTATATCAAAACATCTCTGAATGGTAGCTAACCCATGACCTAGATCATATACAATGTGTCCACCATGGATCGGGAGTCAAAGAATACATCCTCTAGAGTCACGATTGCCTCTCTAGTGGGTAAGTGAAATGAACTCGTCTTGGAGTTCCATCTCTCCTCCAAATAAGTTAATAGCCCTCGTTTATCCCAAATTATGGGCATAAATGTAACATGATATAGGCCCAAGGCATGCAAAATATCCCTCTTTGAATTGTCCAAATGGTCTTGCAATTTAAAGGAGGGTGGACAACTCTCATGTGTATAAATAGGAGGAAATCTAACATGTGCTCATGAAAAGAACATTACATCAATCAAGACGCCTAAATAACCCTATTAGACCTTTTACATATTGAAAATTTTATCATAAACTGGGTAAATCTTATTCATAGTCAGATGCATCACACCATCTAATAGATGTGACTTACCTATATGATGAACATTCAATTGCAGGTAGGCTAAATAATTGTGACACACTGTCAAACATACGCGTTGTGGGAAAACACTTGTGGGTTTTTATCCTAAACATGCAATGCAACATAATAATTACGATGCACAAGACAATTGCAAGCAACCTAACAAATGCAAATAATATTTTAAATTAGATAGTAAATTTAATTAGAAGAACAAGAAATTGATGAAGTTCTCGAGATAAATATCTACAAATCAAACTCAATTGTGAAATCTCAAATAAGAAGACTTGCAATGCTTTGGTTTATATGGATGTGAATGTCTTTGCAAGAATCTCCATGAACATAAGGAAAATCTTCACCAAGTGTGATCCAAAAAGGAAAAAATATTTTACTACTATTAAAAGGGCTTCAATAGCTCTTAAAAAGTATAAATAAACATGAAAATGAAAGGGAAATATCCTAATTTAAGGTCATTCATACATATAAGCAAATAAAAAAATAACTCTAGTTTGTCACACCAATTTAGTTTATTCCAAGGTATGATGGTATGCTTTCATTGTATACAAAATCTAGCTTGGGCTCTATAGATGTGGTGAATTGTAGGATCCAAAATAGTGGAGTAGGTTGGCAAGTTTGTTGGCATACATGTGAAATTCACAAATTCATAATGGGTGAGTAGCCATAAAAAAAGAGCGGGAGCACAAGGAAAATTTGCAAGATATGTTCAAATTTAGAGTTAATTGGAGCCCTTTCACTTCAAGTTGCTTCAATTTGTGCTTTGTTGTGTGAGTTTTGTCTTAACTACATGTTTTTCTTGCGTTGTGGACTCTTTTTTTTATTATGTAGTTATATAGGTTTAAGGTATTCATGTTGTTATTCTTGTATTAGTTTCATAATTGATTGTTGGTCTATATTGTGAAATCTAATTGCATCACTATAGAAAGGTTTAGACCTTTTAGAAACTCAACTTTATCCTTAATAAACAAAATCTAATTCATTTAAAATTTGAATATTATAAAATTTGAAACCCTTAAATTTATTGTTATACTAGAAAATTACAATAACCATAAATAAAACACAAATGTATCATTTTGATAAACTTCATTGATAGATGATTTCATTAATATAAAATAACATGAAATTTTTTTATCACATACAAAATAAAAATAATGGAAAGACTAGTAAATACCCACTAACCTAGAGATTTTCATGAACATACATAAAAAAATTGCTGTGAATGCTTTGAAAAAATAGTTCCTCCTTTGCCCTTTATGGGTAGGGAAACAATTGAAACTACTTGACTTGTTCTCTAATCCAAAGTGCAAACCGGATGAATCTTACAACATTAATAGAATTGAAACCTAACCCAAAGCACGAATCTCGGCATGAATACACTTTGTATCTAACAAATCAATTCATGTGTTTTTCTTTTCATAATACATTATTATATTTAAGGACATATTAAAGAATCCATGAAGCCATTCCAACTTGTATTACATATCAGCTTTAATTAAGTTGAGAAAAATGTTCTCTCATAATCATACTTCAACATGAATACACTGTATTCACATGTTTTTCTCCTCCTGAGATCCCTTCATAGTACATTATTATAATTAAGAACATATTAAAGGACCCTATGAACCCATTCCAACTTATATTACATGTCAGATTTAATTAAGTTGAGAAAAATGTTCTCTCATAATCATGCTTCCCCCCGGGGTTAAAACCATCTCCAGCTCCCTTTCATATTTTTTCTGGCAGTAGCATGAAGTAACAGAGCAATGTAAGCTTATTGTTATTATTTTTAAAGATCTTGATTCTTTCAGATATTGATTCTTTCTTTTATTGGAACATGATGCATCTGTTACCTTGGAACTAGGACAAATCCTTTGTAGACCAAGTACTGACTCTATCTCTGGCATGACCAGCCTGCAGTTAGCACAGAAGTATAATAAATTATAAATGTAATTAGCACTTAAAAAGCAATCACCGTCATTTTGACAATTATATGTTTTAGAGACAAAGTAAACTAAATAAGATTTAGTATTTACCGCTTTATCCCAGTCACATCGATACACAATAAAACCCAGAACAATTGTCTGAACTGATGTCCCACATATCATTCCACTCCATATTCCCTGCCATAGAAAATATGGGATACCATGCATTTAAATTTGAGGATGTAAGATTGAGAAACATAAATAAGCACAAGGAGATGAACAATTAAGAAAAAATCTTTAAATTTCTAGTTCTTATTCCCACTTCTAAACAGCCTTCCATTCCATTTGTTAAGAGGGTCTCCTTGGAAGTCATTAAGATTTTCGTTTCATTTTCATTTTAGCCGATTCTGATAGAAGTCAAACTCACCAAAACGCCCTGGTTAAACACCCAACCAAGCATCACTTCAAATGGGACACCAATCACATAATAACACCCAATATTGATGTAAGCAACGTAAGATTGCCATCCTGATCCCACCGCTACCCCTGAAACATAATAAGGAAGAAGAATGCCCAGTCAATGTCATATATGATTATAAATTAAATTTGATTTGTTCAGTGCTTATATCTCTTATGGTAATTGCAGTCTTTCTATTCCTTTTGAAATACGACGTTTCCAGCATTGTCAGAAACATGTTTGATTCAAATAAGTTGGAGGAACAAATGCAGGGGTTTTAACTTCTGATCAATGCTTGCAAAAATAGAAAGTGGAATTGCTTTACCTGAAAGTACTGGCTGAATACTGTTGAGGAGGACAGAAAAGCCCAGCAAAATTGACAATTTAGAAACCGCTTTTATAATTATGGTACTACTTGTGAAGACCAGAGCAAATTCCTGGCGAAGCAGAATAATGAGCAAACAAAAAACAAGGCCGATCATGGTTGAAGTAATTGCGGAAACAATAATTGCAAATTTGGCTCCTTTGCCATTTCCTGCACCCAGCTCATTGCCCACCCTCACACTGCATTCACAAGCAAACACATTTATATAACAATAAATCCACAGTAGAATAGAGGACATTTAAGTTATTTGACAGTATGCTATTAAGTTATTAACTCAATTGCAGAGAATTTGTGACTACTCCACATTTGAATTTTATCGTACACAAGGCAGAGCTAATGATTACATTCTGATTCAAGTGAGGAATGAAATGCAAGGGCTCTATTCTCAAGTCCATTGTAGTTATGACTAGATGTCACCCATTGAAAACTGGTTTATTCTAGAATTCAGATATAGAAAGGAAAGATGGAGATTATTTATTAGTTAGAAGCTTTAGAAGTTGCTATCTAGAAGGTTCAGTTAAACATTATATTTAGTTGCCATGTGTGTAACTAGGCCTCACAAAGAAAACTCTAAATCACTTGAAATTGTTCAAGAATTTATTATAAAAATGGGATGTAAAGGATGGACATTTCTACAAGAAAGATGGAAACAAGTAGACTAAGATAAGCATGCCACTAGCAGATGCTCCAGCAGATCAAAAAAACACGACATTGTAAAGGCTGATTTATTTTTTATTAGGTAAGCAGGTGTCATAACCCCTCGATACTTTGTTAATCATTTTGCATGACCCCTAGCCCCGATGTAATTTGGACTAGGGGTGGAACTTCAAACTTTAATAGGTGAACATATATAAGTATGTGTGTGTGCCTGAGTGTGTGCATTAAAATTAGGAACCTTGATGTTATTATTATTATGTGTGCTTATTAATCTTAATATGCTATTTTAATTTAGTGCATTAAATGTTGGATTAAAATGGACTAATGATTTGGTTGTTATATTTGTGTGAGACTTGTCGTTGGATGCAGGTACCAAGGGTGCAAAGTGAGGCGGATTATGTGGTTCATTGGCTAAGAGATAGAGAATTGGTATGTTATTCTAGTATTGACCTTGTCTGTAGATTCCAGTAGCCTGAGGTTCATTCAACCTAGGATTTTTATATCTATTTTGCTAGAGTTACTTGAGTCGGCTAGGTAGAGCCAATAGGACCACTTAAATGTTTCAATTATTTGACAATGCTCAATTTGGTAGACTTAATTAAGGTCAATGAGTGAAGGGGGTAAATTAAAATAATAAATATTTAAAAGTGAATAAATAAACTTTAAGTGATATAAGCAAATAATAAAATTTTAAATTATATAATTGATAGTTACTTTATTAAAATAACAATTTAAAGACAAGGAATAAATAAACACTCACCATGAATATTACATAAAAGAAAATAGATGGGCATTGAAAATAAAATGAAATGAGAAGAAGATATAAAAAAATAAATAAACCATAAAATGAAATGTCATTCACTAAAATTGACATTTACAAGGAGGCGTATAAACCAAGATTCTCATTGAATTAAAAGAATAAAATAAAGCTTACCATCGAGCAAATATGGAAAGGAAAAGAGGACGCAGGAAAATGAAGGAGAAGCTTTCATGGGAGAAGAAGGAAGCTAAGACAGCACCAGAGGTAGAAATCTCAACCAAGGAGGAAGAAGCTTGGAGAGGAGGAGGACAACAAAAGCACTAAGAGGCCTGGCAACGCCTGCAGTAGCTGCCAATGGTAGGAAAGAACTTTGACCAGCTTGCCATGGAGAAACTCGCCCCTCTCTTCTTAAATCGACTGGCAGAGGTCTCATTTGGAGAGGAAAACTGGTGGGAAGATAAAAGAAAGAAGAAGAGTGTGGTTGTTCAAGGGTTTGGACGGGTCTGAAGAGGAAACCAGAGCTGGGCGGCTAGGGCATTCTTCTTTGCTTCTTCAGGTCATCACATCTCAGGTTTTATCTTCCTTTATTTTCTTTTGTAATTAATCTTTTGTAATACAGTAACCTAAATGTTAAACCATCTTGGCCTTAGAATCTTTAATTTCTTTAAACTTCAGGAAATGGTCTTTACCAGCACCTCTTTTAGAGTTCTGTCTGAGCAATTATTAGACAATAGAATTTCTTGGTTTACAATAGCAATTAATCTACAGGAGTAAGGACTAAATCTGAGACTTAGTTTTGCTAGGTTGCACATTCACAGCTGAAACGTAATGCATTATAAAATGTGGAAATGGGGTGCTATAGACTGCTGCTCTAGAGTGGGTTTTCTTTTTTTAGCAAAATCTTATGCTGATGTTCCCTTCCTTAGCCTGGCATCTTGTGTAGTCACTGAAGAATGGACACTAATTTTTCTGCTCTCTCATTGCTCATACCCTTGCCTGGCATGCTGTTTCTTTCACCCGTTTTCAAGAGTTAAAATAAAATAGAAGTAAATTCTTACACCTGCAAGAACATAACTCTATAAAATGTTTATGGCAGCACTAGTACAATAGATCAATGAGATTCTTTTTGATTCTTTTGGCTCCTGAGATAGGAAAATGCGGACTAAACAATTAAGCCATAGTTTTACATTTATATACATTTACAAGGTTGCCTTATAACTAATACAAAAATTAAGCATAACAGAGAAAGGATAAATTTAAGTTCTTATTATAATCCTTGTGGCTGAAGGTTTTGTTTTTTTTTAAAATTGGGTGATGTTCAACTTCGTGAGTTTTGTTGGAGTTGATGAAACTAGTAGGACAGCAAATGAGTTGACATGGATGGAGTGTAGAGTTTATAAATCTGATTTGAAAACATGAAGCAAAATAACATGCTAGTGTAGATTGGATAAAGGAAGAAATATGCCTTTACAAGTGTCTATATATGTCACATTTATATGTATAAGGAAGGGTAATTAATATCTTGCTCTTAGGTAGATTTGGGGAAGGGAATCAATTATTTATGCTTACTTAGATTGCTGTCCCATAAGTGGAAATAGCTGCTCACCTAATAACCCTAGGTGCTGGTGTGATGACAATAAGCTTTGGATCGGTTGTGGCAACTCTTTTGAGTAGGATTTAATAGATGCTAATTAAGTTCAGTCCACTAGGTGGTTTAGACTCATAGGAATATGACATCTACCATGGAACAATATTTAGTTCTAAACTACATTGAACAACTCAATAAATCACCCTCGAACAAAGCTTTCTATAGTTTTATTAAAAGGACTGTTTGCTTACCAACAATGCTGGTCAATTTGTGCAAATAAACAAAACATGCTAGATCTTGGCTCGAGGAAAAATCTGCCCTATACCAGTGTTATGTTGATTGACAAGGCAGTCTTTTCAATTAAATGAATACTCCAATGGCTTATGAGAATGCAGCCCTTACAAGTTTACATCTTAATTTTCTCCTTAAGGTTAGTAAGAAGTAGCTATAATGGGATGAGGAGTCACCTTACCCTCTTTTGCAAGGAGTCTAAGAGTATGTATTGCTCATAGAAAAATAACTAGTAATGCCATACATGGCTGCAACTAAGACAAGAATCTACCAAGCTTGAGTTGGGATCCTACTTCAAGTCCAACACTAAGCTTGAGCTAAGGACTAGTACTTGCTTGAGATGGACGGTAGTCTAAGAGTAGTACTAGGCTTGAGATGGACAAAGGACTAGGAGCAGCATATGCTTGAGATGGACAATAGTCTAGGGGCGGTGCTAGCTCGAGATGGACGGGGTCTAGGGGCGACACTAAGCTCGGGATGGACAATAGTCTAGGGGTAGCACTAAGCTCGAGATGGACAATAGTCTAGAAGCAATGCTGAGCTCGAGATGGTCATTAGTCTAGGAGCTTTCCACCAGTGATGGTTACCCTTGGTTGCTCAACTGATTAGATGGACCGTTGGAAGGTGGATTCCCAACCAGCTCAAGTAGATAAGACTGACTTCCTATGAATCCTTATAGTGGTTGAAATGGGATTATAAGCTTACCATAGTTGGGTGCGCCTTTGGAAGAGGGTCACTAGAAAGGAATTTTTGGCTCATAGCATATAGGTTGGAATGACAACTCTCTCTCTCTCTCATCACGGGCCACATAATCCGCTTGGAGGGGTGGATAGGGTTTGAATCCACATTGGTTGGGATCAGTTTGCACCCCCACTATGATCGAATCAAGCAGGGTCTTGAAGATAAAACCATACACCATCATGAAGGTATGTGCAATCTAGTTAGTAGCATCTTTTATCTAAGGCAGCAAGTTGTGCTAATGGATAATATGTAATTGACATGCTGATATACTACTTAAGTTGATCTCCATTAACATTTATATGTTCTAACTTCTTTGTATTCCTTTTTGCATGATGATGAAAAAAAAAATGTGCAAAAATTTCTCCTCTTCTTAGCATTTTACGAGGGTTTTGAAATGGTCTAGAATCTTGTACAAAGAGGAACATGAATCGCGTACCTAAACACCAAAGTTTCAAAATTTTCCAATGATAAAAGCAAAGAAATCGTGGTGCTCAACCAAAACAAATAAAACCTTCATGAAACAAGTTTTGAAGGGCACTCAAACCCTTTTACAACTACAAAAGAGTGACACAAACAGAGGCTGCAGCAGATCAAGAAACAGAATACTGCAAAGCATTTGTTTGAAAATTTCATGAAAATCATGTACTTGGAAATTATGGAAAATTGTCAATGAGAGAATGAGATTTTATCATCTAGAAATGAAAGGAAGATGAACAAATGATGCTTCCTGTCCCTGGTACAGGCACTCAATTGAGCTCAGTTGGGTATGCCTTCAAAACAACTAAGTAGTTATGTTCAAACATATAGTAAACTCAAAAATATAATTTTAAGTAAATTTATACCTGCAAACATTAGGGATACAAATTAATTGTCATTTCAGCATTATGTATTTCACGTCTGTCCAGAGCGTTTATATTTTAGCATTGCATTCCAATACAGGAAATACTTTTATACATTAATCAGTACAATGAGCAGATAAAAAGTATCATCATCTCCCACTCACTAATGCTCAAGCTGCAAAAAGCATATCAACGTTTTAAAAACATATTGTTTGCACCACTAAAAACAATGCTTATAAATAAACATTAAAGAAACAATGCTTTTTACCCATTTTTACCAGATAGAAAGAGAATCGTTGCAAGTAGTGAATCAGGCAAATATCCTATCAAGAGGACCAGTATTTTGGAATACCAATTCTCTAAACTGTTCACAAAAACATGTTAGCACCTGAATTATTTTTAAACTCATACTCAAGAAACCCACATAAATTTCCCATCTTATATAACAGAATTGACAACTAACCATAGCATGACACTAGATGCAGCAGAGAGCTTGAAAAAAGGCCACAATTTTGAGAAGGCATCTTTGGACAGACCTGTCCATGACAACGTACAACCCCCACACGTGGCATAAAGAATTAGGCCAATTGTGGGCATCCACCATGCCAAATTCAATGTAATTACCACACCAATTAGCCCCATCTCAAATTTAATAACAAATAGCCAGCTCAGAAAAACGTGGAGCACCAAAGAGGCTGCAGAGGTCCATGCAATGACCATGTTTTCCAACTGGGACTGCAAAAATATCTGAGCGGGATAGAGGAAAATAAATGGAAATGTTGAGGAATGAACCAGATTGAAAGTGTTCCTGTTAATTCAGCAATGTCATCTGGCTGTCCAAGGATCTTCAAGATGGGAGATGCATATATATACATTGGTAAGAGAAGAATTGCAACACCAAAGAGGACAATCCATGCTCTCTGCATATACAATCCCAACATCTGATATTGTCGAGCCCCAAAAGCTTGCCACACAAGGTCTCCAGGGCCTTCCCATGCTGCATTGCCATGCCCAATTCCAAGTTCAACGAGATCAATAATTGCAAACATGAATATCCCATTCTTCAAACTTTGTCCTTTATTATTAGAGCTAAAGCAGATA
This sequence comes from Sequoia sempervirens, assembly GCA_007258455.2. Lineage (NCBI taxonomy): Eukaryota > Viridiplantae > Streptophyta > Pinopsida > Cupressales > Cupressaceae > Sequoia > Sequoia sempervirens. The sequence goes on along the minus strand of VDFB02368807.1, from coordinate 359,361 downwards.
TGTACTCATTTCCTCATAATCAACACCTTTAATTTGACTATGATCATCTTTGTAACTAGAGAAAATGTTTCCTCATAATCAACACCTTTAATTTTTTGTAACGTTTAGCTATCAATATTGCTTTGTGCTTGTCAATTGAGCCATCAAAATTTTAAAATTGTTTTAAATATGAGGTTCTATAAGGGGGTTTCATCCATACTAAAGAGAGATACATAATTCTAAAAGGAAAATTAAAAAAATATCAAACCATGAAGATTGACAAGACTAGCCAAAAACACCAAAAGGATTGCATTAAATATATGTAGCTATAAAACATACTATAAAAAGTAAAGATAAAAATGTCCGCCATTGAGAGCCATCATAAAGAAATCCACCAACATAACCATCAACATATGCAAAGATCCATATAAATAGCAACCACCTAAATCAACATTAGCTTGAACATCACCAATCTAATAGTAGGAAGCCCTCGAATGGTGCATAGAACTACCACTTTCATAGCACATCACCTCTCACCAACTTGATTCACACCACCTTCATTGACTACAACTACTAACTCCACCAATGAAGTTGAGTTCAAGATAAGAATGCATATAGTGTCAATTAAATCCCCTCACTTGAGATAATAAGATAAAGTATCATTTATAGAAGACATCAAGGACAAACCTCTTGGTACCTCCAAAACCCCACCATGATGAGAAACTACTAAATTTTGGAACACTTGATGAATATCTTGAAACAAATCCATGAAGCTCCATTCATCTCTACAAATGGATTTAAATTCATCCAATGGGATCTCCTTAGAAACCATCCCCCATAAAAAAGATGAGGTGAAGGAATTAACTTCAACTCTAGCTCCAAGATAAGTTCATCCCCAACCTTCTAAAATAAATAAGATCCTTAATACACCTATGAATTGCCCCATTTTTAATCGCATCTTCAAGCTTAATGTGAAAATCAACTAGTATAGTAGCATGCTTAATAGAGATGATGAATTTGAATCAACCAATGATTTTACCTCTAATTTTGAGGGCAAGAAGGATTGATGACAAAGGCATCATATTATGGATAATGGTGAACAAAATAAAGGAAAGTTTTGTTACTACTACAATCATCCTAGTCATTTCAAGAACCAATGTACTTTAAAAAGAAGAAAATATGAATGAAGGTAAACAAGGAGCTATGATGGTTGATGCTAATATCAAAGAAAATGGTAAAATTAGAAAATTATTTTCGACAAATTCTTATAAAGCATTTCTTTATTTTTGGTTCCATACTTTAATATTTACTAATGTCAAAGATTAATTATTTAACATGTGGCCTCTCTTTATTTAGAATCATGAATGTATTGTCTTTAATAACAATCTCAAAAGAATGTTATTCACTTCAATACAAAATATGCTTTATATAAATATTATTGCTACTTTTTAGATTTAGTAATGATATTTGCAATCAATGCTATAACTTTTCTCTTATATCAATTGTCGAAAATTGGAAATCATCCCCTATATTTTCTCTACATATTTAAAGATCCCAATATCTTTTAAATGGAAAAAAATACCTATGTACATGGATACATAGAGATTGTGATGAATAAAATTTATATTTCCAACACCTTTCATAATTACTTAAAATAAATATGTTACTAAAAACTAGAAACGTGAAATATAACCATAACAACAAAAACAAAATATGATTGAAAAGATTACATACGAAAAACATGAATTTGTTATATATATTTTACACTAAATTAAAAGGAATTATAGTTCAATACATGAGGATGATGGTATGTTCTTTAATTATGTCATCCACCAACGTTCAAATTCTATGGAGTTATGATTAGACCAAGTTCAATCCTTATTTGATTTTGATGGATTGGATCCCTATACTTATGGCAACTTAACTAAAGGATGACTTTTGGTTTAGATGTATACACACTCACAATGTTGTAATCTTCTATATAAAAGAGAGATTCTAATATCTATGTAATTCATTTGGTTCCATATAAAATAACTATAACTTGTCATTACATTTTTTCGAACCAAATATAAAAGAGAAACACTAATTCAAAGTTATAGCTTACCATCCCATTCCTTTCAACTAAACAAAAAATGAACACACTAATTGTATATCTTGTCTTGATGAAATAGTTTCATATGAGGAGGCTTTAAAATTTATAATTATAAACAATAGATCTCAAGAGTTTAGAAAAATATTATTACATAATAAAATAAAATCTTATCTACTAAAAAGAATTACTCTATAAATCCATAGCCTTAATCAGAATATCCAAACTCGGCCCCATTAAAATGTCCCTTTTGAAAAGGATAGTGGTGCTTGAAGGAAAGAAATATTAATTGAACAGTGAATTTAAAGACAGTAAAAAAGAATGGAATGCAATTCGGATACGTACAAAGAGTCCATAGCTAAAACCTGAAATGACAGTACTGGCCATGGAAACGCCAGCCAATTCCAATTCTCCCAGATGTCCAGCAAAAGCATTATTGACAATGATCGTCCCACACATGGCTATGCGACTGAAAATGGCAGGTCCTGCAATCGCCCATATTTTCTTTGATTCATCTACAAACACACTTCTCTGCACATTACTTGAAATGCCTGCATACCCATCCCCCTGCTCATGAATAAATGGATCTTTTAAAGTGTCTTCCATTTCTCCTCTTCTTGCAGAAAAGAGCTCCTATACTTTTATACACCAGAAGCCCCTGAAACTGAAGAAAGTACAAAATACTGGAGAGTTCTGCATTTCCACAGCACGGTCTTCCATCAATAGTGTTCAAATCAATCATAAAATGAATACAACTAATTGCAGTAAAGCCCTACATGTCACCCACTATTAAAGTGCACTGCAGTGATTTTACTGTTGAAGGGATGTGAGAAAGTGGTAGGGTCATTTGGTGTAAGATTCTTTTAGAAAAAGTAAAGTTTATATTTTCTAATAAAGTTATTTTAGTGATGTGGTAGTATTAAAATGCTTGATTAGTTGAGAGTTAGTTTTGTAAGGTTTTAAAGAAATGTGAGAATTCAATTCTTTTTAAAAATTTGTATAATACAATTCAAATAGGGGAGAGGATCTAGTAGTTGAGCACCCTAACTTCGCACGTCTAATTATCCTAAGTGGAAATTTCAAATCACTCTCAACTTTTTACAGCAGCTTACTTGGCAAGTCCCTTGCTTATTAACTAAGGTTTCAAGGCCACATCATCAAATATGATGCCACATCAGCATGCATTTTGTCAAGGTGTCCAAAAAGGCCCAAAAAAAAGTGAGACCAATACTTGTGCATTCACAGCATGTTTTATTGAGTGTTGATGTGGAACCACATGATTGGTTGCTTTTTAGATCAAAGGAATACATTTTGCTTAATTATGGGTAGTCATTATCAACACTAACAACTTTACAGTCACAACTATTGATCCAATATTGACAAAAATATTGGGCATTATATAAACAACTACTATCACAACTATTGAAACATGCTCAGGTATTGCGTCCTCTCCTCTCCAATTGATGAGCAAGAATTTGTGGGGAATAGTAAATGGAAATGAGAAATCATCTATGGATACAAATAAGTTACAAGATCAATTTGTGCTACTCCACTAGAGAAGCCCAAGGAAGCTAATGCTTCGTGGTAGGGTGCATATCACTTTGATGATGCACTCTCTCACTGTCACTTCAAGTTAAATATAAGAAAATGATAGAGGTTATGTAATGCAAATGATGACATATTGTTTATCATGCGTCTTATTGATTGAGATGAGTAAATGACTCTTAATAAATCGCTTATAATTTTCATTTACAATATTTTAGCTTTGAATAGTTGTGAAAGAGCATGGTTGTTATAATTAGATTGTTTGCATATGTTATCTATTGATTTCAAAATGTGCGTACTAGCAGCTATAACTTATTATGATTCAAGTTTTATACTTATGATGCCAAGGAATTGTAATGGTAATAGTTATAGAATCATTCTACATGTTATAAAAAGAATAGTCAATTGTTGTCTCCTTTAGATTAGATCTACATTAGCTTCATGTAATCCATTGATTTCCATACTTAAATCAATGGTTAATTGGGTAGTTGTTACAATCCAAAACTACTATTGATCTTGCATTTTCTAATTCTAAATTATTTTATGTAGAACTATAAAAATTATCCAAGAAAATTTGGAATGGTTTGAATAAAATATTTGGAACAAAAGTAGTTAATGCAATTTTTTCTTACAGCATCAATTATTTAGATTCAAAGTGGATGATAGAATCACTATAGCAATCCATATAAGCAATATGAGGTCTCTTTTTAGATAGCTAGCAAAAGTCAAAGCTCCAATAGATGACAAGGATGTTAAAGCTATTTTTAAAAATAAGTTGCCTTCTAAATACGACAATGTTATTTTTACTCTTAGTCACATGCATTCTCAAACTCTAGAAGATATATTTTTATCTCTTAACTAAATAAAAGAAAACAAATGTATAAGGTTCAAAAGGTGATTCTTAGACATTGCATTACTTAAGAAGCAATAATAAAAGATCATATATAAATAAAGGAGAAATTGAATGTTATTACTGCAAGAAAACAAAGGTCACACAACTTGGAGTTATAGAGTTCAATGGTGTTCTCAACGGGAGGATCAAAGAAAAATAAAATAAAGTTAATATGGCATGTGTTGAGGACCTACTAGATTTTTTTTTTTTCAAATACAAGGGACGAATCCTTATGTTAAGAATTCCTCACTAGAGAAGGCTATTAGACACTTGTGGTTGGGGAAATTTCATCATCTCAAGAGAGCTTCTCACTTAGAGATAGTCCTTTGTTTGAGATGATTTTTTTAATGTTTATGTTAATTTGTCTAGATTTTGAAAGTGATAAAAGGATCATATATTAAGAAGCCTAGTTATTGAAGATTGGAAGGGATCTAGTGTAAATAAAACTCAATATGGATTTTTTCCTAAATAGTTCAAGAGCTATGGATCTTGGGAGTTATACCCTTATGAAGGTCATGAGATAACTTGATGGATTTACAACTTGACATGGATGGTTGTCAAATATTTTAGAAGATACATGATTCAAAAGTTTAGGAAAGTGGTAATCTAGGAATTTAGGAATTCAAATCAAGAGCTACACCTCTATGAGGGTTACAAGGCAACTTGATAGACTTCTATCTAGTCTAAAATTTATTTTCAAAGTGAAGCTTCTAAAGATCATGAGGTTATGATTTTTCATCAATTTTTTGTATGTTTTGTATTGTAAACCTTAAGAGTAGGTGTTGGGAAATTAAGGTTTATAGTTTATGATAAAATCACTTTAGTGACTTAGCATTAGTATTAAATGTTTAATTACTTGGGATTAAGCTTTCCATAGGATAGTTTGAGGAGGTTGTATGGGAATAAGGAATAAAGTGTTTTATGAACATTTACATAACTAGCAATTGCACCTTGGTGTGCAATGGGTACGCTGAAGAGGTGTGGAAGGTCAATTAGGGGGGAAATGGTTTTTTTTTGCATAATTTGTGTAGCACATGAGATCAATTGGTAGGTCATTTAGAAAATGATTTTGTTTATATATTATTATTACTACTACTATTATATAATTAATTGTATTTTTATTTTTTATTATATAATAATTATTATATATATAATAATATATATATATATATATATATTAATTCTATGTATTAACTATTATATTCACCACACTAATCTCTATATCTAAGTAATTTATTGTGTCTAGCTATAAACTTCTTTATACCTCCCTTCAACACCAACAGGTGATTGATGCATAATTCAAGAGGCTTCAAAGCTATGAGTAGTAATTTATATAGTATATTATTATAATATTTTTATGTATTATATAATTTAAATATAAATATAATAAATAATATAATAATATAATAATATATATAATAAATAACGATCATCTTGTACAAGTATTATTATATTTAAGACTTTATATATAATTAATATATATAATAAAATAACTATAATTTTTATAGAGATGTTATTTTATAATATATAATATTAATTGTATAGTTATTAATATATAACATATTTATTAACAATATATAACTTTAATATGTAAAAAATATATAGTATTGATAATATTATATAATAGATCATATTATATAAGATGTGAGCCTTACATGTACAATATATAATATTATATAAGCATATCTCTCTCCCTCTCCCTTTTCTCTTCCTTTCTCTTTCTCTTTCTCTCTTTCTCTCTCTATATGTTTGTCTCCTTAAGTGTGCAATGGGTACATTGAAGATGTCTTAAAGGTGAATTATCATATCCTTTAATCAAATGATATGCTACCTTGAGCATAACTCCCCAAGGAAACATGTCATCTTTGGATTGTTGACATGAAACAACCAATGAAAAGCTAGTTTCTCTTTTCTCTCTCTTTTCCTTGGTATCTCTTATATTTCTCTCTCTCATGCTCTATCTCTCTTTGTCTATTCCTCTCTCTCTATCTATCTAAATTTGTCTCTTTCTCTCATTCTCCATCTTTTGAGTTTCTCTCTCTTTATTAGGCGACAGGCTACACATGGTGTGATATTTGAGTATGAAACACGTCTCATGCTTGCAAACCACTATTGAGTCGAAAAAGAAGTTTCAATTGCAATTTAATGGTAAACTAGCTGCAGTTAATCCTTTAAAATATTAGGTAAAAGCCTCCAAAATCTCACTTATCACTTAAAATCCAAATAAATATTGATTTGACAATTAGATGGGAGCATTTTATTTCCATTTGCAATATTTTTTATCAATTTCATGGAAATTTTCTTTTTCCATTTGCATTGGTTTATGTTTTAAATATGTATGCAAATATTTCAT
>VDFB02368807.1:339234-350451 GCA_007258455.2 Sequoia sempervirens | reverse complement strand
CAGAGAGTCATGAGGTTCATCAGGAGCCGGAGAGCGGAGGGGAGGAGGTGAGAGGAGGACCAGGAGAGGAGAGGAGGTCACCACAACGTCAATTCATGGTTGAGAGACAGAGAGAGGCGAGACGATTTCGAGTTCGCTCGATTGTGGAGGACCAGGAGGAGCGACAGGAGGAGAGGGGGGAGCCAGCAGGTGGGGAGGATGAGTTAGAGTAGGTGGTTAGGGAGGTGGAGCCAGCAGGTGGAGAGGATGAGTTAGAGCAGGTGGTTGGGGAGGAGGATGTGATGGATGTAGACAGAGATGTGGCGGATGAGGATGTTGTGGTAGCAGATGCATTAGCGTTAGTTCCTTATGTACCAAAGGATCCCATTGTTCAGGCGAGGGGGCAGAGGCGAGGGTATAGATGGCGGAGCGGAGAGTGATGGTTCTGGAGGCCGAGGTAGCTAGAGTAGAGTAGGAGGCCCTGATAGATTATAATGCCATTACTTTCCAATTAGCGGGAGCAGTGAGGGAGAGAGACAGGGCACAGGCAGAGGTGCAGAGGATACAGAGCGAGTTGACTAGTGTGACATGGGACCGCGACAGATTACAGGCAGAGGTTGTGGTTTTACAGGCTAGGGGAGAGCTCGAGGAGAGGATAGAGCAGGTAGCTGATCAGGGAGCAGGGTGCACTAGTCAGCAGTCAGGAGATCTCAAGCGAGACTAGGAGGAGCTTCAGGACAGGGTACATTGTCTTGAGCAGACACTTGGAGATATGGGGTTGATGCAGGAGAGGGAGGCTGTGGTAGTAGAGCAGGCATGGGTTATGTGGGCTAATAGGGATGCAGCACAGGCTCAGATACAGGTGATGGAGGTAGAGAGGGATGCGACACAAGTACGCATTCGGAGTGAGAGGGCGGCAACAGAGGCAAAGATACATGCATTGCAGAGAGGGAGAGATGATGCAGTGGCAGAGATAGTGGTTCTCTGGTGAGAGAGGGATGTGGCAAAGTTGCGGGCACAGGCTCTCCAGCGGGATAGAGATGCAACAGTGGCTCGAGCACAAGGGGCTGAGAGAGATATAGATGCAACAGAGATGTGGATGCAGACCCTACAGGCAGAGAGGGATGTTGCGATGGCTCGCGTTCCGACAGGTCAGGGTGAGGGTGGGATGCTCGGAGCAGATGTGCAGATTGTGGAGAGAGAGGGATGCAGCGGTGGCATGGGCAGCGGCTGTAGAGGAGATGAGGGATAGATTACAGGCAGAGTTGACACAACATCAGTTAGCTCAGGAGGCCTGGGAGCAGGAGAGGAGAGTTATCACTAGAGATCGAGATAGGTATCGGCATGAGCGGAATTCCGCTCTAGTCCAGGTTGCAGAGAGAGAGGATAGTATGAGAGAGGCAGGCTTTTGGATGGCCGCATATTATGATGCAGTTCCTGATCCATCACAGCGGAGATTCTGTTATACCAGGCGGACACCTTAGATGCCAGTGCCATTTCAGTCATTGGGGACACGGACATGTGGTTTCAGTGAGTCACCAGGTGTTTCACCAGGCAGAGGGGCAGGACCTGAGTCTCCACAGAGATCAGATGTGGGGAGTTCGTTTGGGAGGTGACAGGCTATTGATTATTTTTTGACAGATGTAGGATTTATTGAAAAAGATCAGAGATATTCTATATCTCTGGATTTTGTATTTTATCATGTGATGTATGATGGACATGTGATAGATATTCTATTATTTTGATATGGGACAGTTCTTATTGACACCATGAAGTATGCTTCCTTTTATGATGGGTGATTATATGCATGCGTATATGGTATTACATGTTTATGTGGATGGATACATTGGTTTATTTATGCTCATGTGTTGGTTTATTTATGTGCTCGTGTTCATGATATGAGATGTTCACCTGGATGATTGGATAATTTTATATGGATAATTATGCTTATGTTTATTTACGCTCATGTGTTGGTTTATTGAGATGTTTATGTGGGTGATTGGATATATGTACTTATGGAATATGAATAATTTTATGGATGCATGGTGATGGTGAGATGTTATGTGTACCTATGGGATCTATGATGATTTATATGTATATGGATGCCTAGTTTGACTGATTTGTTATGTATGTATATGTGTATGATGGATTTTGTATGAACCTTTTATATGTGCAGGAGGTGATGTATTATGCGTCTAACACTTTGTGATGCAGGTGGCGAAGTATGTATGGACCGAACATGTGATGATATGTAATGCAAGTGACGATGGATATATGGCATAGCATTTTTGTAATTTTAGAGGAAGTAACATACGGCCATAAGTGCCAATAAGGACTAACATGATAATGGGAGGTAGGTATGTGGTGATTGTGAAGATGGATGTCATTTAGCATCTGTCAAAAAAATTATCAGTATCCTGAGAAGAAGGGCAAAGCATGAGGGAAAGTATTTGCACAACCAAAACCATAGGGTGAGTGTTAATGCAATGATTATGAAAAATGCAATCCTAATTCAATTTACCATCTTTGGAGCACTGATTTTTGCTATAGCATAAGACACGATACACCAAGGTATAGAGGACCGAGGTAGATTATGTCTAATGCATGAGACAAACACATTAGACAAGAAAGTTATCCCAATACCCCAAAGTCACGAAGACCTTGTTTGGGTCCGATATTGAGATAACCACAAGCAGGAAAGGATGCCCCAACATAACACAAGACCCCTAGGATCTTGGACGGTACCATGTGGGACAACCAAGAAGACACAAGCAAAGAAAAGATCAAGATATGCCCCTATGTAGACCAATCAAAACACGCCATAATATGATGGATGATGGCGGCCTTGACAAGTGTTTATAGGGAGCTCAAATGATAAACAAAAACCCAAAGTATCAAAAGATCGCAATCAATTTCCAATGTCCATTGCCATAGAATCAAGGAGATGGAATTGATGAGGTTTGTTAGGAAGGATGTATCCTAATGAGACCTATGATGAATAACAAGTGAAAAGATCGATAAGATATAGGATATTCAAAATTGATTAGTCCCGTTGGTACAAGTGAGTCTTGTTTGTTAAGGACCAGCTAGATAAAGGCATAACTTGATGACACAACACAAGGGGGACAAGGCACAACCTAAAGACCTAGGGGCTCGGGGGCCGATCATAGATTGGCCTTGCCTACGTGAAAGCGCAGAGCCCTCGTAGTTCATGGAAAAAGACCATGGATAAAGCGGAAAGAAGACAATGGTGACCAATGATGAAAGACACAAAACGTGACAGACAAATGCCCCGGGGGAGGATCAAATGACCAACCTTTCCTACGTGAAAGCGCAGAGGCAACGTAGTTCGATAAAAGATGAAAGTGACGTGGGAGGATGAGATCTAGGTGGAGACCGACACAATGGATGATCTTATATGATTATACGGATCGACCGACAAAGGGAAACGAAAGATATAAGCTCAAAGTGGGATATAAAGAAGCTCAGGATGAGGGATAGGTAAGGTGGGTCATCCAGTGCTCAATCAACAAATACCAAGCGGCGTAGGCTGATGTGGGTGGGGGTGATAGCGTGGATGAAAGCACAAAATAACTAGGATGTCAGGTAGATAATGATTAAGCCCTCTATGGGTGACTCCTGCTGACAGGTTTTCACCATCTATACTTATCCAAGGCGCCACCAAGAGGTGGTTTTCACCACAGGATGAATTTATTTCTCTTTTTTTTTTTTATATTCGGATTTGTTGATTTTTTTTTTACTTTTTTGATAGGGTAGATCAAGTGGACTTAAGCATAGAACCTTTTTCAGATGGAGAATATTGACAGGTTCGTCAAGGGGATCTCCTTCCAAAGTAGTCAACCTGTAGACTCCAGATCCATATTTGGTAGTTATGATATATGGCCCTAGCCAGTTTGCCTCAAATTTTCCTTTCTTGTCACGGTCCGGTTGAGTGCGTTGGTTTTCTTTGAGGACAAGCTCACCAACTTGGAATTGTCTAGGGCGGACCTTTTTATTGTAATGACGCTTGAGGCGATTTTGGTATGCTTGTAAGTGGTCATAGGCTCTTACTCTCCGTTCATCTAGTAACTCGAGCTATGCAAGCCGTGCAACGTGAGCATCTTCTTCGCTGATAAGGTTCTTCAAAGAAATTCTTAATGAGGGGAGCTCAACTTTGATTGGCAAGACAGCTTTAGCACTGTATACTAAAGAGTAAGGGGTGGCACCTGTTGGGGTGGGGATGGATGTACGGTATGCCTAGAGGGCAGGATGGATATGGAGGTGCCAATCTCATCTAGTGTGATTGACAACCTCTTTGAGGATGTGGATGAGGGTCTTGTTGGTTGCTTCTGCCTGACCATTACCCTGAGGATAATAAGGCGTCGACCAACGATGTTGAATATGGAAGGTATCGCAGAGGTGTTTCATGGCTTGGTTTTTAAACAGCTTTCTGTTATCATAAATGATGGTGGATGGGATACCATATCTGCAGAGAATATGGTAGAGGATGAATTTAGAAATCTGAGTACCGGTGATTTGTGAGAGTGGCATTGCTTCCACCCATTTGGTGAAGTACTCAGTTGTGGTGATGATGAATGTATGGTCGTCAGATGATGGTGGGTGAATCTTGCCAATCAAGTCGAAACCCCATTGAGAAAACAGCTAGGGTGCTAGGAGAGGCTGAAGATCTTGTGCTGGAGCATGAATCAAATCCGCATGTTGTTGGCATGGAAGGCATTTCTTTACAAATTCGTAAGCATCGTGTTCCAGTGTAGGCCAATAATATCTAGCCCGTAAGATCCTTTTGGCCAGAGCCATACCATTTGAGTGAGCCCCACAAATACCACCATGTATTTCTGTTAGTACCGTTTGGGCCTCGGTCTCATTGAGACATCTCAGGAGGATTCCATCATACCCACGATGATAAAGCGTATCACCAACGATGATGTATCGGGATGAACAATGGATAAAGGATTTACGTTGGTTGCGTGTAAGTTCTGGGGGTATGGTATTGTCACGGAGGTAAGTATATATGTCTTGGTACCACGGGGAGGCGGGACCTACAATATCGCACACCATGTCAGTCTCGGGGACATCATATGCAGGAATTAAAAGTTGCTCGACAAGAAACTCACACTTTGTTCGATCCTTGGGCATGTCAATAAAAAAACCAATAGTAGCCATGGCATCTGCTGCTTTATTCTACACCCGAGGGATTTGGTCAAATTGTATGGAGGTGAAATATTTTTTGAAATCATCCACCATCTGTTTATAGGGTAACAGTTTATCATCCTTTGTGAGGAATTCATCATTAACTTGTCTGATAACCAGTAAGGAATCCCCAAAGACTTTCAAATGTGTTATGTGCCACTGTTTGGCAATTCTAAGGTCGGTGAGGAGAGCTTCGTATTCTGCCATATTGTTGGTACATGGAAACGCTATCCTAAATGATTTTGGGATGTAGTCACCTTGAGGAGTGACTAGCAGAATTCCTGCCCCCGATCCACTATGAGTGTATGAACCATCAAAGTATAACGTCCAAGTTGGTGCTTTTGTCACTGTGTAGATTTCTGCATCCAGGAATTCAGCGTCTAAGGGGTAGGCATCTACCAATGGTGCTTCGGCCAGCTGATCAGCAATAACTTGTCCTTTTATGGCTTTTTTCTCTACATACTCTATGTCAAATTCACTGAGGAGCATGACCCATTTGGCCATGCGGCCAGTTAAAGTGGTCCTAGATAACAGATACTTCAAGGGATCAATTTTAGCGATTAATTTGACTAGGTGACTGAGCATGTAATGGCAGAGTTTTTGTGTACTGAAGACTAGTGCAAGGCACGCTTTTCCCATAGGAGAATAATTTAACTCATAGCCAACTAGTGTTCGACTAATGTAATAGATTGCCCTTTCTTTGAGTGACTCATCATGTTGTGCCAATAATGCCCCCAGTGCGACTGAGGTAGCAGAGATATAAAGTAGGAGGGGTTTTCCTGGAATAGGTGGCATCAAAATTGGTGGATGAGCTAAATATTCCTTGATTTTATCAAAACCCATTTGACACTATGGGGTCCATCGAAAGGTGGAATCTTTCTTCAAAAGATGGGTAAATGGCTGACATTTATCTGTGAGCTGGGCTATAAACCGACGGATGGACTGCATCTTTCCCTAGAGGCTTCTTAGCTGCTTCAGATTGCGTGGAGGTGACATGTCCAGAATAGCCTTTACCTTGGCGGGATCAACTTCAATACCTCTGCGAGAGACTATGAAACCCAGCAATTTCCCTGACGTGACCCCAAAGATGCACTTTTTCGGATTCAGCCGCAACTTATAATGCTCTAACCGCTCAAATATCTTTTTCAGGATGGCGGGATGTTCTGCTCGTGTTCTGGATTTCTTGAGTAGGTCATCAACATAGTATTCCATAATGATGTGGATGAGGTCATGGAAGATAACTGTCATGGCTCTCTGATACTTTGCCCCCGCATTTTTGAGACCAAAAGGCATAACATTGTAACAAAAAGTGCCCTAGGGAGTTGTGAAGGCAGTTTTGTGTTGGTCTTCAGGTGCAATTCGAATCTGGTTATAACCGGAGAAGCCATCCATGAGGGATAACATCTCATGTCCTGCTATTAGGTCGACCAACATGTCAATGTTAGGAAGAGGGAAATCATCTTTTGGGTAGGCTTTGTTGAGATCCCTAAAATCCGTGCAGACCCGAATGTCTCCATTGGGTTTGGCAACTGGAACTATATTGGAGATCCATTCGGAGTAGTCAATTGGTTTGATAAAACCCACGTCCAGTAACTTCTCCAATTCCTTCTTAACTAACAATGCAAGTTGCGAATGCATCTTACGGAGTTTTTGCTTGACAGGTTTGGCGTCTGGGCGAATGTCTAAATGATGAACCACTAAAGCAGGGTCTAGGCCTGGCATGTCTGAGTATGACTAGGAAAAGTTGATGATTCTTTCTCGGTGTAGCTTCACAAAGACCGAATACTCTTGTTCAGAGAGTGACTTGGCTACATAGGTGATCTTCGGACTTTCAGCAGTTCCCAAATTAACTTCTTGTGTCTCTTCAATCAGGATAGATGATCTAGCAGATAGCTGAGTTCCCATAAGGGGAAGATGAACATCTCCATCTTCCGACGCCTCTTCGAGGTTTTTGCCATCAGATGCGTCCTTTATTTTTACTTTTTCCAGGTCAGGAAGTGCCTCAAGAAGGTTTTCACTAGATGACCGTTTTTTATTTTTCTTACTTTTACTTTTGCGACTGGAGTGTTCATCCTCCCCCAATCCCATAAGGTTGACATACGTGTCCATAGACATACTGACAGGTGTGGTATTATGTAGGTCCCAATCAATGAGTTCAGGGTGACAAAGGGATAGGCATTCAAACATGGATGACAAGTCAGTGTGATCAACGTCATCGTATGCATGTATGATGGATTCTTCCTCAGGTATGTCTTCCAGTGAGCCATCGTCCACAATGATACTATTGGAAGTATTAGATGATGTTGTGGGGCTTTTCTGTTTCTTATCATACCCAATGCCTGTGTTTCTTGGTAACTTTGGTGTATCAATGGGTTGCAACCGCCCTTGTTCCTCTTTCCCTAGGCCTCTACCTTGATAGTTATGTTTTTCCACGAACTTTGTCGGCCAAGGGTACTTTTCTTGAAAATATTTCTTTAGAGGAGTTTCTGGTTCGGGCTCTTCTCGGTAGACCCACTGGCTTATATCCTCTTCTGGTGTATCAATCTTGACACTCAGAGATCTGAAAGTGGTAGTAGGGATGTTTTTACCACTAAAGGTGATGGTCTTGTCTTCCTTTTGTGTAGCACGTGAAGGTTGACCGTACTCATGTGGTGATGGTGGCATTGTGGCTACATTGAGAGCCGTATGCATTTCATATTCACCACACCCTTTGTCGATGATCTGGACTTTGGTGACTGAAGGATTAGGGGTGGAGGATGGCGAGGTTATCGTGGTGGATGGTGGATTGGAGGATGATGACTGTGATGCCCCCATTTTAACCCCAGGACAATAATGTAAATGGGGAAAAGATGCTTCTAAAGAACGGCAGTACTCGAATGGTTGGGGGTCGGCATAGATGGTGACCTCTTGTCCGTTGACTAGGAATTTGAGGCATTGATGGTAGGTGGAGGGTACGACTTGCATAGCGTGGAGCCATGGGCAGCCAAGGAGGAGATTATACGGTAAGTCCAGATCAAGGACATGATAGGTAATATATTGGAGCATAGGTCCCACTTGGATAGGAAGACTGATGATTCCTTCTGAATTTCTCTCTGTATTGTCATAAGCTTTGATTGTAATGATCTGGTTGCTTAGGTCCGCTTGAGTATACCCTACCTGTTTTATGAATTTCAAAGTACATAAATTGAGGGCAAAGCCATTATCTACCAAGACCCTTTTTATTTTATGGCGGGCAACTATGACTTCGATGTGTAAGGGGCGATTATGATTGACATCAATGTTTGGCATATCATTTTGGCTGAAGTGGAGGTGATGAGACAAAGCCAAGTGTCCCACCAAGGCTTGGAATTGTGTGGGGTCGATGTCATTTGGGACATGGGTTTCTTGCAAGGCTCTATTGAGGATCTCTTAATGTAGTTGGGAAGACTTAAGCAAATCCAAAATGGATATATGAGCGAGGGTCTTCCTTAGGTGATCAAGGATGTTATACTGAGAGTTCACAGGAGTTAGTTGGGTGGGTGCAGAGGCTGCAGGGACGGTGATATGGGCTCATCGTGTAGTAACAACACATTGAGGGTCTTTGGCTTTAACGTGTATCATGGATACTCGGGGTTCCACCTGCTCAATGTAATGAATAACACCTTCATAATTGAAGGGCACATTCTTGTAATTCACATTATTTGTGCTATTGTTTTGGGGATTGTTGTTGGAGGTACTAGGGCCTTGACTATGGTTTGGGAAGGCATTTTGATAGATTTGCAGTTGAGCATTGGACGATGAAGGTTGACTAGGGTCAACCTTGATATCTCCTCTATCAATGAGATCTTGGACATAATTTTTCAAACCCTGACACTTATTCAAGGAGTGTCCCTTGATTTTATGGAAGTCACAATATTCATTTTCTTTAAACCATGTTGGCTTGGGTTTGGACTCGTCGAATGGCTTGCTGACAGGGTATGTGATGGGGTAATTGATTTGTAGCAATTTATTAAAAACAACACTTAGGGGTTCACCCAATTGGGCGTATTGACGTTTGGTGTTCCCCTAATTATTTTGATTAGACTATTGGGGAGGACGGGGTGTCCCCTGAGGTACAGATATGGTGTTGGGTATAGACTGTTGTTGCTTTTGGGATGCATTAGCCACTTGGACATGTTTGGTGTCTGTCACTCCATCATTCACCGCATTTTTGTTCTTGTTCCAGAATCGTGGTTTATCCCCAAATGACCTTTCTCTCTCATGACTGTGTATTTTAATGTGCCTTTTGGCAACAAGGGCACATTCAAGGATGGGTCCCTTCTCTACTACCTCCGCGAAAGTGGTGACACAATGTAATCTAAAGTTATGAGCCATGTCGGGATGAGAGTTTTCCATGAAGAGGGTGACCTTGTCCTTTTCTTTCAAAGGGGTTTTCATTCGGCTTGCTAGGGCATGCCACCGTTGTAGGTAGTTGGTAAAGGTTTTTCCATCACGTTGTTTCTCTTTGAGGAGATCTAAGGTGTCTGTATCCTTCTACAAATTGAAAGAAAAGTAAGATACAAACTTCTCTGATAAGTATGCAAAAGTTTTTATGGACCTCTTTTCGAGAGTCATGAACCAATCTAGCGCATGGCTTGCTAGGCTTCGTGGGAACAAGCGCAAGAGATAGTTATCACTGTACATGACTTCTTGACACTATGAATAAAACTCCTGCAAATGAGCCTTAGGGTCTTTGTCTCCCTTGTATTTGTCAAATTTTGGTATCTCGAAATGTTTAGGAAATGGGATTAATGAGATGGAGGGATCAAATGGGTATGGGAATATGTCCTCAAATTTGAATGATTGTTTTGTAGCCCCAGCTTGAAGGTCCTTAAGTGCGGCTTTGATTTCCAACAAATCAGAGCTAGCCGGTGGTGGGTTGGGGGGATACTGATGATAGGATGATAAAGGATCCTGCTGAAGGGGCGTCGGATTGTTGAAATACGGGTTTGGATGATTGGATGATGACATGGCTTGCTGGTAAGATGGGGGATTTTGTTGATACGGGGGCTATTGTTGTGGGGTATAATATGGATTTGTTTGATAAAAGTGTGGAGTAGGTTGTTGTGTGTTGGTTTGTTGGTGTTGAGGGTATAGTTGTGATTGTTGGGAGGTCACATAAAGCGGTTGTTGGTGAAATTGTTGTTGATTGTGATAGTAGTAATGTTGGGGAGGTTGTTGTTGTGACGTCAAATGTTGTATGGGCCGAGATGGGATATGGTGTTGTGATTGAGCCTTTGGACGCAAAATGGATGCGAGAAAGGGGGATATGGTCTGAGCAATAGGTCGAGATGGATTTCCTTGTGATTGGCGGTGGGCTGCTGGTCGTGGAAGAGGCCGTGGTATTGTGCATAGGTTGCTTTCGCGGATGATGGCAGAGAAGGTGAGAAGTGTTTTGTAAAGAGGGTTTGGGCAAATCGCCTCTAATGTTCAAATTAGGGTGTGCCTTGTGGAGGTAATTGGAGGCGGAATGTTAGGATTGGTGAACCCTCGCTGGAGGTGGCAGATTTGTAGTCCCTGTGAGGTGGAAGCGATGGCAGCGAGGTGCCCCCAATGTTGACTGACGGTTGGTTGGAAGGAGGGGGTGTTGTTAATGTTAATGGCGGAGGTTGTGGAACAATTTGTGGCATGCCGTAAGCAAAAGGATCATTGGGATCAGGCACTTGAGGTCCACCTATAGCTGAGGTCGAAGCATGTGGGGGATAATTAACCTAATAAAGAATGGCATTGCCAAATTCAGGTTGGTGCCAACCCTCGACTAGAGGAACATTGGAGAAGTATGAACCTTCGGGTGCATTTTGGGACCCTTGGAGTACGTTAGATGGGGCACCCCTATATTTGGACAAGTCAACATTGGAGGGGGGTTTAACACCCTTCTCAATTAAGTGGGACAAGATTTCTTCCCCATGTTTCTCAAGCAAACGGTCAGTCATTTGCACATTGGCGGGATTGCTAAAATGTTCCTCAAGTGTAAGTTCAGGTTGATTAACCATACTCTCTTCACCATGT
>VDFB02368807.1:185950-339134 GCA_007258455.2 Sequoia sempervirens | reverse complement strand
TGAATCAGGCAAATATCCTGTCAAGAGGACCAGTATTTTGGAATACCAATTATCTAAACTGTTCACAAGACGAAAGCATCTGAATTATTTTTAAACTCAAACTCAAACTCAAGAAACCCACATAAATTTCCCATCTTATATAACAGAATTGACAACTAACCATAGCATGACAGTAGATGCAGCAGCGAGCTTGAAAAAAGGCCACAATTCTGAGAAGGCATCTTTGGACAGACCTGTCCATGACAACGGGCAACCCCCACACGTGGCATAAAGAATTAGGCCAATTGTGGGCATCCACCATGCAAAATTCAATGTAATTACCACACCAATTAGCCCCATTTCAAATTTAATAACAAATAGCCAGCTCAGGAAAACGTGGAGCACCAAAGAGGCTGCAGAGATCCACGCAATGACCATGTTTTTCAACTGGGACTGCAAAAATATCTGAACGGGATAGAGGAAAACAAATGAGAAATGTTCAGGAATGAACCAGATTGAAAGTGTTCCTGTTAATTCAGCAATGTCATCTGGCTGTCCAAGGGTCTTCAAGATGGGAGATGCATATATATACATCGGTAAGAGAAGAATTGCAACACCAAAGAGGATAATCCATGCTCTCTGCATATACAGTCCCAACATCTGATATTGCCGAGCCCCAAACGCTTGGCCACACAGGGTCTCCAGGGCGCTTCCCATGCTGCACTGCCATGCCCAATTCCAGGTTCAACGAGATCAATAATTGCAAACATGAATATCCCATTCTTCAAACTTTGTCCTTTATTATTAGAGCTAAAGCAGATATGTACTATTTCCTCATAATCAACACCTTTAATTTGACTATGATCATCTTTGTAACTAGAGAAAATGTTTCCTCGTAATCAACACCTTTAATTTTTTTTAACCTTTAGCTATCAATATTGCTTTGTGCTTGTCAATTGAGCCATCAAAATTTTAAAATTGCTTTAAATATGAGGTTCTATAAGAAGGCTTCATCTATACTAAAGAGATACATAATTCTAAAAGGAAAATGAAAAAAAATTCAAACCATGAAGATTGACAAGACTAGCCAAAAACACCAAAAGGATTGCATTAAATATATGTAGCTATAAAGCATACTATAAAAAGTAAAGATAAAAATGTCTGCCATTGAGAGCCATCATAAAGAATCCACCAACATAACCATCAACATATGCAAAGATCCATATAAATAGCAACCACATAAATCAACATTAGCTTGAACATCACCAATCTAATAGTAGGAAGCCCTAGAATGGTGCATAGAAGTACCACTTTTCATAGCACATCACCTCTCACCAACTTGATTCACACCACCTTCATTGACTACAACTACTAACTCCACCAATGAAGTTGAGTTCAAGATAAGAATGCATATAGTGTCAATTAAATCCCCTCACTTGAGATAATAAGACAAAGTATCATTTATAGAAGACATCAAGGACAAACCTCTTGCTACCTCCAAAACCCCACCATGATGAGAAACTACTAAACTTTTGAACACTTGATGAATATCTTGAAACAAATCCATGAAGCTCCATTCATCTCTACAAATGGATTTAAATTCATCCAATGGGATCTCCTTAGACACCATCCCCCAAAAAAAAGATGAGGTGAAGGAATTAACTTCAACTCTAGCTCCAAGACAAGTTCATCCCCAACCTTCTAAAATAAATAAGATCCTTAATACACCTATGAATTGCCCCATTTTTAATCGCATCTTCAAGCTTAATGTGAAAATCAACTAGTATAGTAGCATGCTTAATAGAGATGATGAATTTGAATCAAGCAATGATTTTACCTCTAATTTTGAGGGCAAGAAGGATTGATGACAAAGGCATCACATTATGGATAATGGTGAACAAAATAAAGGAAAGTTTTGTTACTACTACAATCATCCTAGTCATTTCAAGAACCAATGTACTTTAAAAAGAAGAAAAGTATGAACGAAGGTAAACAAGGAGCTATGATGGTTGATGCTAATATCGAAGAAGGTAAAATTAGCAAATTATTTTCAACAAATTCTTATAAAGCATTTCTTTATTTTTGGTTCCATATTTTAATATTTACTAATGTCAAAGATTTATTATTTAACATGTGGCCTCTCTTTATTTAGAATCATGAATGTATTGTCTTTAATTACAATCTCAAAAGAAAGTTATTCACTTCAATACAAAATATGATTTATATAATATTATTGCTACTTTTTAGATTTAGTAATGATATTTGCAATCAATGCTATAACTTGGCTCTTATATCAATTGTTGAAATTGGAAATCACCCCCTATATTTTCTCTTTAGAGATCCCAATATCTTTTAAATGGAAAAAAATAACTATGTACATGGATACATAGAGATTGTGATGAATAAAATTTATATTTCCAACACCTTTCATAATTACTTAGAATAAATATGTTACTAAAAACTAGAAACATGAAATATAACCATAACAACAAAAACAAAATATGATTGAAAAGATTACATACGAAAAACATGTATTTGTTATACATATTTTACACTAAATTAAAAGGAATTATAGTTCAATACATGAGGATGATGATATGTTCTTTAATTATGTCATCCACCAACGTTCAAATTCTATGGAGTTATGATTAGACCAAATTCAATCCTTATTTGATTTTGATGGATTGGATCCCTATACTTATGGCAACTTAACTAAAGGATGACTTTTGGTTTAGATGTATACACACTCACAATGTTGTAATCTTCTATATAAAAGAGAGATTCTAATATCTATGTAATTCATTTGATTCCATATAAAATAACTATAACTTGTCATTACATTTTTTCGAACCAAATATAAAAGAGAAACACTAATTCAAAGTTATAGCTTACCATCCCATTCCTTTCAACTAAACAAAAAAATGAACACACTAATTGTATATCTTGTCTTGATGAAATAGTTTCATATGAGGAGGCTTTAAAATTTATAATTATAAAACAATAGATCTCAAGAGTTTAGAAAAATATTATTACATAATAAAATAAAATCTTATCTACTAAAAAGAATTACTCTATAAACCCATAGCCTTAATCAGAAGATTCAAATTCGGCCACATTAAAATGTCCCTTTTGAAAAGGATAGTGGTGTTTGAAGGACAGAAATATTAATTGAACAGTGAATTTAAAGACAGTAAAAAAGAATGGAATGCAATTCGGATACGTACAAAGAGTCCATAGCTAAAACCTGAAATGACAGTACTGGCCATGGAAACGCCAGCCAATTCCAATTCTCCCAGATGTCCAGCAAAAGCATTACTGACAATGATCGTCCCACACATGGCTATGCGACTGAAAATGGCAGGTCCTGCAATCGCCCATATTTTCTTTGATTCATCTCCAAACTCTCTTGACACACTTCTCTGCACATTACTTGAAATGTCTGCATTCCCATCCCCCTGCTCATGGATAAATGGATCTTTTAAACTGTCTTCCATTTCTCCTCTTCTTGCAGAAAAGAGCTCCTATAGCTTTATACACCAGAAGCCCCTGAAACTGAAGAAAATACAAAATACTGGAGAGTTCTGCATTTCCACAGCACGGTCTTCCATCAATAGAGTTCAAATAAATCATAAAATGAATACAACTAATTGCAGTAAAGCCCTACATGTCACCCACTATTAAAGTGCACTACAGTGATTTTACTGTTGAAGGGATGTGAAAGAGTGGTAGGGTCATTTGGTATAAGATTCTTTTAGAAAAAGTAAAGTTTATATTTTCTAATAAAGTTATTTTAGTGATGTGGTAGTATTAAAATGCTTGATTAGTTGAGAGTTAGTTTTGTAAGGTTTTAAAGAAATGTGAGAATTCATTTTTTTTTTTAAATGTGTATAATAGGGTATTCCCATTTAGCCAAGTGAGGTAGTAAAAGTGAGCGCTGCTTTTGTGTATGCGCCCCTGTTGCTGCTGGTTGCCCGCAGCCTGTAACAGGCCAGGGCTTTGTTTCTGCTGCGTTGGGGGTTGTGAGGTGTTGGGTGCGGGGGTTTGGAGCTGTGTGGTGTGAGGGAAGTGGGAGGTGGAAGTGGTGTGGGCTCAGAGTGGGGGTTTTGGTGTGGGTTGGGTGTTGGGTTTCGGTGTGGAGGTATGGTAGAGGTCCCCAAAAGTTTGGTGCTTGCTGGGCCAAAAGCCTTCTCAAAATTCCCCGTGACCAGCCATGCTAAAAGATTGGATTAGGTCTTTGTGGGAGAAGGCTCTAAGCTCAAAAAAGTGGCATGGATGCTTGCCACATAGTCAAGATAATACAATTACACGGTTATCTCTCGAATGGTTCAAGGGACATAACCCCATTAGACCCGACATGTTTGATCGTAAGTTCTTGGAGTTATTAGGTAATCCCTCTCTCTCGTGGCTTTAGGGGCTTGGATCCATCCCGGACTGGCGGAGGTTAAGAAGGTGATTTCGATCTTTTGGTGGCTGCAAATAGCTATTTCATGGTTGATTTTTCTTGCATCTCAAATCGTAATCATGTTTTTGAGGGAGGGTCGTATTTTTACAATCATGTTGGCTTGTTCATTAAGCCCTAGCATGGAGGTTTTAATGCGATAGAGGATCTTCCTACACAGGTTCCTATTTGGGTCCATCTTCCATGGCTACCGTTGGAGTTTTGGAGGGAGGATATTCTGCACCAAATTGTTACTTTGTTGGGGAAGTCGGTTGCCATTGCTCAACATACTTTGGATAAAAAGGTATTCTCTTATGCTCGCATTTGTGTTGAAATTGATTTAAATAACCCTTTGCCGGATTCTCTGGAAATTTGTTTGGGCTCTGCCTCGTGGATTCAACCGCTTGATTATGAATCCCTTCCTTTTCGTTGCCGTTTTTGTCATGAGTATGGACACCTTCAGCGCCAGTGTCCTCGAGCACCTAAAGCTTCAGGGGCATCCTCTTCCCCTTCTTCTGGGCCTTCAGTGGAGAAGGGGGATAAAGGTAAGGCGTCTGTGGTTGAGGGCGGGCCTGATAAGGATGGCTTTATCCCTGTTAAGCAAAGAAATAGAGGGAGGGGTCAAAAGAGGGCCTATAAGGATAGACAGAGTGAGCAGGGTTTCAATCGGTTTGAGGTCCTGGATAATCAGTCTTTGGAGGAAGGGATTCCTGTTGAGCTTTCTTCTGGGGCCACTGGTATGGATGTAGGGATGGATACAGGGCTGGAGCAAGCAATTGTTATTCAGAATATTTCTCCGGCATTGGAGTAGGGGATGTCAGAGCTTCCTAGGGCCTCTGCAGATGTGGAAGATGATATTGTATTAGCAGATTTAGCTAAGGCAGTTTTTTCTTCAGGTAAAGGTCGGGAATCGTCTCCTGCTTTGGGGGTGCTGCAACGCCCTCTCAAGAAGGGGCATTTTGAAATTTCTTCGGAAGATGGATGTAAGAAGGATGCGGACAAGCTTAAATCTACTGGGGATCTGTTGGTTGAATCTAGTGCTATTAAGACCCTTGAGGCCCACTTCTCTCAACCTTCCTCATGATTATTCTCTCATGGAATGCAAGGGGGTTGAATAGCACCTCCCGTCAAAAGGCTATTCAAGATTTGATTGTTGTTCATTCTCCTGATATCTTTTGTGTTTAGGAAACTAAGCTTCAAGTGGACCTCATGCTTCATCATGCCCCTCGTATTTGGTTTTCTGGCCAGTGTCAGTGTATTGGGTCTAGGGGAACCTCTAGGGTCTGGCTCTTTTCTGGGATCCTCGTAAGGTTGTTCCTCGTTGGTGGATTTCAAGCATGTCTGCTATTTCTGTGGTGGCTTCAGTTTTGGAATCTGGTGAGACTATTTTGGTTAGTAATGTTTATGCCTCGATTGACATCCATGGTAAAATCCAGCTTTGGGCTCATATCAAGTATGTTAGGTCCTGTGCTCCCTTTTTGCCTTGGATCTTAGCTAGTGATTTCAATGCTGTTTTGAGCATGGAGGAGAAAAGGGGAGGGCTGCCTAGACTTGGTCCTGCTTCAGATCTGTTTCGGACTAATGTGGACTCTCTTGCTCTGATGGATGTAAAACCCTCTAATGGCATATTTACTTGGAATAATAGACGGAGTGGGCCTGAAGCGATTGCCCAACGGCTTGACCGTTTTCTTATTTCTTGCTCTTGGGTTAGAGGTAGCATGGTCATTTGCTCTGAGATTCTGGACTGGTGTGGCTCTGATCATTGGCCAATTAAGTTTTCAACTTCTGCTTTTCCAAATCCTAAGAATCCTCCTTTCAAATTCTAGCTTATGTGGTTGTGTGATCCGTCTTTGGGTGATCTTGTGGCTCAGTGGTGGCGGGATGGCACCCCTGCGTATGGTACTGCTATGTATTCCCTGGTTAAGAAGTTGCAATTTGTGAAGTTTTATCTTAAGCGATGGAATAGGTTGTGTTTTGGTAATTTTCGGGCTAGGAAAAGGGAAGCGTTGGATCGCCTTGCTGTTATTACTCGCCAGATTCAGGATTTGGGCTTCTCGAAGGGTTTTGGGCATGCTGAATCCCAGGCTCTCAAATTGGTGGAGGAGTGGGAGCTTCATGAGGAGATTTTCTAGAAACAAAAGGCTCAGATTGATTGGCTTCAAGAGGGAGATAGGAATACAACTTTTTTCCATCATTTTGTGCAAGCTCGTCAAAATAAGTGTTTTATTCTTCTCTTGTTAACTCTAAGGGTATTTCAATCTTTGCTCAACATGCTTTGTCTAGAGAGGCTCGTCAGTTCTACTCTAATCTGTTTACTGAGGATTCTTTACCTGCTGAGGCTGATGAAAATAGGGTCCTTGATTGCATTCCCTCTTTAATTTCTAATGAGTTGAATGCTTCTCTTATTCGCCCAGTGCCTTTGTCGGAAGTGGAGGAGGTGGTGTTTGGGATGAACAAGGGGAAAGCACCTAGCCCTGATGGTTTCCCTGTTGAGTTTTTTCAAGAGTTTTGGGATATTGTGAAACTGGATTTTTTGGAGGTGGTTCAGGAGTCTCTTCATAGTAAGTAGATGCTTTGTGCCTTGAATGGTACTTTTCTAGTTCTCATTCCTAAGAAGGAAGGTGCTGACAAACTGGATCTCTTTAGACCTATTGTGCTCTGTAATGTGGTGTATAAGATTATTACAAAGTTGATTGTTGAGAGGCTTAAATCTTGTTTGCCTGTGATCATTTCTAAAGAGCAAGGTGGCTTTGTGGCTAGCCGTCAAATTCTGGATGGGGTGGTGATTGCGTCTGAAGCCATTCATTCCATGGCCACCTCTAAGGAAAGGTCTATGTTTATCAAGTTGGATATGGCCAAAGCCTATGACAAAGTTAAATGGAGTTTTCTTCAGAAGATTCTGTTGGCCTTTGGTTTTTCCTCTAAGTGGGTGAGCTGGATTTTGAGTTGTGTAACTTCTTCCTCCTTTTCGGTTATTGTGAATGGGGAACCTTCTGAGCTTTTTGGGGCTACTAGGGGCCTTCGTTAGGGAGACCCGCTCTCTCCTTATTTGTTTATTATTTTGGCTAAGGGGCTTAGCCGTCTTCTTAATTCTCAAGTTTCACATGGTTTGATTCATGGCTGGTGGTGGGGGATGGGCTTGCCTATGCTTTCTCATCTCCAATTTGTGGATGATACCTCTCTTATCGGACTGGCTCGTATTAGGGAGGTTAATTCCTTTGGGAAAGCTTTGGACATCTACCTTGCGGCTTCGGGCCAGAGAATCAATGAGCAGAAGTCTTCTATATTCTTCTTTAATACTCCTCTTGCTATCCAGCGTCGGATTGTAGCTATTCTGCGGTTTCAAATTGGGTCTCTTCCCTTTGTCTACTTGGGTATTCCTCTTGTTGTTGGTCGTCAGCCCAGGTCCTCCTGGCAGCTGTTGCTTGATAAGTTGAGGCAGAAGGTTACTCATTGGACTCATCGTTGGTTGTCTACTGCTGCTAGAGTGACTCTTCTCAAGTCGGTTATTTAGGCCCTTCCCATCTACAAGTGCTTTGTTCAAGTAGCTCCTATGTATTTCCTTAAGGAATTTGATTCTCTTTCTCGTCAATTTCTTTGGAGCGGTAATTTGTTGTCTTCAAAATGGAGCTTGGTCAAGTGGGAATCGGTGTGTAGACCAAAGCAGGAGGGTGGTCTTGGTTTACGCTCTGCTATTTTGAATGGGAAAGCTCTTGCTGCCAAGCTTTATTGGCGCTAGTGTACCAATCAACACCAGTTATGGGCTCGTATTCTCAACCATAAATATCTTCAGGGTGTTGCTTCTTTTGAGGTTCCTCGCTATCCTCTGGAAGGGAGTGGTTCTATGATTTAGCATACTTTGAAAGTGGGGGTGCAGTTGATTAAATGTGCTCTTTTTTGGATCTGTCATTCGGGATCACAGGCTCTTTTTTGGTCAGATTCTTGGGATGGTCACCCTCCTATTCTCTCTTCTTTTCCTCATCTCCAGTCCCTTTCTGATGTTTTTATTGCGGTTGGCTGGGATACTGTGGAGCATTATAAGATGGCGCAGCATGGTGGATTGGTTGTCAGTTTTCGCTGGAAGCATCCTTCTGAGTGGCCACCTGGAGGGTCTGTGGGAGATAGGCTTGAGCTTTCCCATCTTCTGGCTTCCTGTGCTTGTAATTCTTTGGGAGGCCCTAATGTCTTGGCTTGGGATGGTTTTGACTTGTTTGGAAAGTTCTCTATAGCCGCTGGTTATAGACAGGTTGGTAGGCAGGTGTTTGGGAACATTGAGGTCCCTTGGTGGAAGCAAGTTTGGCACAAGTTGGTTTGGCCCAAGTGCAACTTCTTTATGTGGTTAGTGGCTCAAAACCGATGTCTTACTTGGGATAATTTATGTAAGCGTGGTTTCCAAGGCCCCTCTATGTGTGTTTTGTGTCGTGGTTGTGAAGAGAGTGTCTCCCATCTCTTCTTCCAGTGTTCCTATGCCAGGGAGATTTGGCATTTTTGGTGGGGGGTGTGGAATACAGCCTGCTGGCATGCTTCCTCTTTGGTGGAGTTTGGGGAACGGTGGGGTAGGGCCCCTGTTTCTACTCCCTTTTTGCAGGTTGCTTGGGCTCTTGGGCCTTCCTTTATTATTTGGAACTTGTGGTTGGAGAGGAATAAGAGGATTTTCCAAGATTCATTGTTGTTGGCTCCTCACCTTTGGAGGAAAATTCTTCACTCTTTAGGAGAAACTATTGCAGCTAAGTGTGATATGACTATGCTGGTGGACCCTCATGATGTTGGTTGCTATAATCATCTTCATCTTCCTCATCCGCAACGCCAGCTCATGCGCAAAAGATGCAGGCATCCTACCCTGAAGGTGAATAGGGAGGGAAGATGGACCCCTCCTCCTCTTGGAGTCCTAAAAATCAACTCGGATGGTTCTTCTCGTGGAAATCCTAGTCATGCTGGCATTGGAGGGGTGGGTCGAGATAGCTTTGGAGATGTTCAGTTTATTTTCTCGGTGTATAAGGGTATTCATACGAATAATCTTATGGAGGCTCAGGCCATTTTATTGGCTGTGGAGCGGGGCAGTCAATTGGGATGGCACAGGATCATATGTGAGTCTGACTCCCAGGTTGTGGTGAACTTATTGAAAAGACAGTATTTGGATAATGTGAGCTGGCAGTTGGCTTTGATTGTGGAACAAATTCTCACTCTTTCTGCCTCTTTGGAGGATATTACTTTCAATCATATTCCTCGTGAATGGAATGGTGTTGCTAATTGCTTGGCGAAATGGGCTTCTGATCATATTCATGATTGGAATTTGGTGGATCGGGGTCAACTCCCCCCGGATTTGTCTCATCAATTGGATCACTTGGTTGATATTGATAGGGCCATTTAATGCCCTTGCTTTGTAACTTTTCCTTGATTTAATAAATTTTTTACCCCTTGATGTTTAAAAATTTGTATAATACAATTCAAATAGGGGAGAGGATCTAGTAGTTGAGCACCCTAACTTCGCACGTCTAATTATCCTAAGTGGAAATTTCAAATCACTCTCAACTTTTTACAGCAGCTTACTTGGCAAGTCCCTTGCTTATTAACTAAGGTTTCAAGGCCACATCATCAAATATGATGCCACATCAGCATGCATTTTGTCAAGGTGTCCAAAAAGGCCCAAAAAAAAGTGAGACCAATACTTGTGCATTCACAGCATGTTTTATTGAGTGTTGATGTGGAACCACATGATTGGTTGCTTTTTAGATCAAAGGAATACATTTTGCTTAATTATGGGTAGTCATTATCAACACTAACAACTTTACAGTCACAACTATTGATCCAATATTGACAAAAATATTGGGCATTATATAAACAACTACTATCACAACTATTGAAACATGCTCAGGTATTGCGTCCTCTCCTCTCCAATTGATGAGCAAGAATTTGTGGGGAATAGTAAATGGAAATGAGAAATCATCTATGGATACAAATAAGTTACAAGATCAATTTGTGCTACTCCACTAGAGAAGCCCAAGGAAGCTAATGCTTCGTGGTAGGGTGCATATCACTTTGATGATGCACTCTCTCACTGTCACTTCAAGTTAAATATAAGAAAATGATAGAGGTTATGTAATGCAAATGATGACATATTGTTTATCATGCGTCTTATTGATTGAGATGAGTAAATGACTCTTAATAAATCGCTTATAATTTTCATTTACAATATTTTAGCTTTGAATAGTTGTGAAAGAGCATGGTTGTTATAATTAGATTGTTTGCATATGTTATCTATTGATTTCAAAATGTGCGTACTAGCAGCTATAACTTATTATGATTCAAGTTTTATACTTATGATGCCAAGGAATTGTAATGGTAATAGTTATAGAATCATTCTACATGTTATAAAAAGAATAGTCAATTGTTGTCTCCTTTAGATTAGATCTACATTAGCTTCATGTAATCCATTGATTTCCATACTTAAATCAATGGTTAATTGGGTAGTTGTTACAATCCAAAACTACTATTGATCTTGCATTTTCTAATTCTAAATTATTTTATGTAGAACTATAAAAATTATCCAAGAAAATTTGGAATGGTTTGAATAAAATATTTGGAACAAAAGTAGTTAATGCAATTTTTTCTTACAGCATCAATTATTTAGATTCAAAGTGGATGATAGAATCACTATAGCAATCCATATAAGCAATATGAGGTCTCTTTTTAGATAGCTAGCAAAAGTCAAAGCTCCAATAGATGACAAGGATGTTAAAGCTATTTTTAAAAATAAGTTGCCTTCTAAATACGACAATGTTATTTTTACTCTTAGTCACATGCATTCTCAAACTCTAGAAGATATATTTTTATCTCTTAACTAAATAAAAGAAAACAAATGTATAAGGTTCAAAAGGTGATTCTTAGACATTGCATTACTTAAGAAGCAATAATAAAAGATCATATATAAATAAAGGAGAAATTGAATGTTATTACTGCAAGAAAACAAAGGTCACACAACTTGGAGTTATAGAGTTCAATGGTGTTCTCAACGGGAGGATCAAAGAAAAATAAAATAAAGTTAATATGGCATGTGTTGAGGACCTACTAGATTTTTTTTTTTTCAAATACAAGGGACGAATCCTTATGTTAAGAATTCCTCACTAGAGAAGGCTATTAGACACTTGTGGTTGGGGAAATTTCATCATCTCAAGAGAGCTTCTCACTTAGAGATAGTCCTTTGTTTGAGATGATTTTTTTAATGTTTATGTTAATTTGTCTAGATTTTGAAAGTGATAAAAGGATCATATATTAAGAAGCCTAGTTATTGAAGATTGGAAGGGATCTAGTGTAAATAAAACTCAATATGGATTTTTTCCTAAATAGTTCAAGAGCTATGGATCTTGGGAGTTATACCCTTATGAAGGTCATGAGATAACTTGATGGATTTACAACTTGACATGGATGGTTGTCAAATATTTTAGAAGATACATGATTCAAAAGTTTAGGAAAGTGGTAATCTAGGAATTTAGGAATTCAAATCAAGAGCTACACCTCTATGAGGGTTACAAGGCAACTTGATAGACTTCTATCTAGTCTAAAATTTATTTTCAAAGTGAAGCTTCTAAAGATCATGAGGTTATGATTTTTCATCAATTTTTTGTATGTTTTGTATTGTAAACCTTAAGAGTAGGTGTTGGGAAATTAAGGTTTATAGTTTATGATAAAATCACTTTAGTGACTTAGCATTAGTATTAAATGTTTAATTACTTGGGATTAAGCTTTCCATAGGATAGTTTGAGGAGGTTGTATGGGAATAAGGAATAAAGTGTTTTATGAACATTTACATAACTAGCAATTGCACCTTGGTGTGCAATGGGTACGCTGAAGAGGTGTGGAAGGTCAATTAGGGGGGAAATGGTTTTTTTTTGCATAATTTGTGTAGCACATGAGATCAATTGGTAGGTCATTTAGAAAATGATTTTGTTTATATATTATTATTACTACTACTATTATATAATTAATTGTATTTTTTATTTTTTGGCTATATAATTTTATATAATTTTTATGATTTATATATATTTTTAATTTTATGTATTTATTATATTCACCACACTAATTACAGATCTAAGTAATTTATTGTGTCTAGCTATAAAATTCTCTATAAATTTCCCTTCAACTTCAAATAGATGATTGTCACAGGACACGAGAGGCTTCAAAGCTATGGTAATAATTTATATATAGTATATTATTATAATATTTTTTATGTATTATATAATTTTAAATATAAATATAATAAATAATATAATAATATATAATAAATAACAATCATGTTCAAGTACTATTATATGTAAGACTTTATATATAATCAATATATATAATAAAATAACTATAATTATTATAGAGATGTTATTTTATAATATATAATATATTTATTAACAATATATAACTTTAATATGTAAAAAATATATAGTATTAATAATATTATATAATAGATCATATTATATAAGATGTGAGCCTTACCTATAAAATATATAATATTATATAAGCATATCTCTCACCCTCTCCCTTTTCTATCCCTTTCTCTTTCTCTTTCTCTCTTTCTCTCTCTCTATATGTTTGTCTCCTTAAGTGTGCAATGGGTACATTGAAGAGGTCTTAAAGGTGAATTATGATATATCCTTAATCAAATGATATGCTACCTTGAGCATAACTCCCCAAGGACACATGCCATCTTTGTATTGTTGACATGAAACAACCAATCAAAAGCTAGTTTCTCTTTTCTCTCTTTTCCTTTCTATCTCTTATATTTCTCTCTCTCATGATCTATCTCTCTTTGTCTATTCCTCTCCTCTCTCTCTCTCTCTATCTATCTAAATTTGTCTCTTTCTCTCATTCTCTATCTTTTGAGTTTCTCTCTCTTGATTAGGTGATAGGCTACACATAGTGTGAGATTTGAGTATGAAACAAGTCTCACACTTGCAAACCAATATTGAGTCGGAAAACAAGTTTCAACTACCATTTAATGGTAAACTAGTTGTAGTTTAATGGTAAAATCCTCTAAAATATCAGGTAAAAGCCTCCAAAATCTCACTTATCACTTAAAATCCAAATAAATATTGATTTGACAACTAGATGAGAGCATTCTATTTTCATTTGCAATATTTTTTGTCAATTTGATGGCAATTTTCTTTTTTCATTTGCATTGGTTTATGTTTTAAATATGTATGCAAATATTTCATAATCCTATAATACTAAAGAAAAAATGTAGATTTGTCTAAATTTATTTCATTCCATTATTTATCACTTATTATGAATTGTTTAATCTAGCAGCATGTAGTGCATCCATGCACAAACACAAACTATCTAACATATTAACATACATATAGTTTTCTATCGGCATAATCCTTGAACCTTCTTTAGGTGCAAGTTTTAGTATATATACCTCTCTCTATATAGAATCGTCTCCCCCCCTATCTCTCTTTCTTTTTCCTATTCTCTCCAAAGATTAATTCAATTTGATCAATATAAAAATATATTAATTATTAATTATAATAATTTCATTTTTATATTTAATAATATTTATTATAGAATATAATATACTAGAACTCGTGACCAGCAGAGCCGCAACGGAATTACTTAGCCAACCGAGCTAGGGCCCCCGCCCTAATTTTTATTATATAAAATATATATAGTATATTAATTATATTTTATATTATATAAAAAATAATAATTATTAATTATTAATTATATTAATTTAATATATGTATTTAATCATAAATACACTCTCAAAGTTGGGAAAAAAATAGTTGCAAAGGTACATGAAAGTATTCAATAAATTCAAAACTCTATCCCTTTGCCTGCAAGAAATTTGACAGAATCCCAAAAATATTTGTTATGAGAATTCTATGACATTCTAGTAATAAAAAATATATATAAGGATGTACTAGAAAGTATGTAATGAAAAAGGAATCTACTCTAAAATTACTTGGGAAGAAGCATACCAAAGTAAACGAGATAGATAATGTATTGACTGAAGAGGTTGTTCCTACTCATGAGAAGTGGAGGAAGAAGCATGTGCAGTATGTGCAAGGGGAAAATGGCAATGCAGAAGTGGATTAACTCAAAAGGTTTTCTATTGCATATGAATTTGTGCAATCAAAGAAAGAGAGAGATAATGCTATAAGTGGAGTTGAATAAATGAAGCCAAGCATTCTTGAAGTTAGCAATTCCATGGAACAAATACAATTGGAAATGGATGATAAGGAAAAGGAAAAACCAGATCTAAGTGCAGAAAAAGAAAATCAATTGGGTGGAGGCGTGAAAGTCTTATCTAAAAAGGCAGAAAAGTTTTGTAATGAGCTTGCCAATAGTTCAACATCTGCATACTCCAATGATAAAGACACTACAAAAAAATAGTTGGAAAATCTCAAAGTGGAGGAAAACAACCAAAGACTAAAATTAACCAATTAGTAAAGGAATTAAAACACAAGAAGAAGTTGCCAAGGTCAAAAGAAGAGGAACTTAATGTTGTTCGGAGAGAGCTACAATCTAAAAGATAGGAATTTGATAAAACAAAGACAACAATGGAAGGTGTCATTACACAACTAATAGGTCAAAATTCAAAGGTGTTGTTGCACAACTGATAAAAGATTAAGATATCGCAACAATAGTTGCATTGGAGGTTATGGAGGAGGGAATTTGTCTAATACGGTAGTGGATACAGAACAGACAGGAAAGCTCCCACTTCAAATAGGACATCTACATACAAGAGTAACAATTATACCTTTAAACAAAATCCAAGTCCATACCATTTCCTCAACAACTGAACAATCACCAACCAAATTGTTGAGCAATGAAAATGCAAGGTTGCTACGTCTATCTCTTGTTGCATATGAAGATGAAATTGAACCAGCTATGCAATTTGTATTTTGTAGTGCATGAGTTTGTAGCAATTTAGATGCTACAAAGGGGACAATTTTCAACCAAGTGGTCTTCCTATTCGTGGAAGTCACTGGTGAAGAGGTGAATTGTATGGGCTTGGATTTTGTTTAAAGGGATAATTGTCACTCCTGTATGTAGATGTCCTATTTGAAGTGGGAGCTTTCTTGTTTGTTCTGTATCCACTATCACATTACACAAATTCCCTCCTCCACCAACCTCCAATGCAGCTATTGTTGTGGCATCTTAAACTTTTATTTAAGTTGTGCAACAACACCTTTGACTTTTGACCTATCAAAATGCTTTGCAGGACCATTATAGGTAAGTTGAACATTTAATCTTGCAACTATTTTGTGTATTTTTTGTAAATGGTTGTTATAAAATATGGAGGTGAACTTCAATATATTATTTTGTTACAGTGTATATAACAGAATGTGCTCATTGAACAAGAATTGAGAAGTGAATCACAACCCTGTGTATTTTCCATCTTGCAACTATTATGTGTAGTTTTTGTTGGAAACATATGACGATATTGAAATGGAATGTTTCTTGAAAGTATGGGGTTGTTATAAAATATGAAGGTGAACTTCAATACACCATTTTTTTATGGTCTGCATAATAGAAAGTGGTCATCGAACAAGAATTGAGAAGTGAGTCACAGCCGTGTGTGTTTTCCATCCTACAACTATTATGTGCATTTTCTATTTGAAATGTATGACAATATTGAAATGGAATGTTTGTTGTAAGTAAGAGTTGTTATAAAATATGAAGTTGAACTTCAATAAATTGTTTTGTTATAGTCTGCATAACAAAAAGTGCTCATTGAACAAGAATTGAGAAGTGAGTTACAACCCTGTGTGTTTTCCATTTCCTACAACTTTTTTGTGCATATTTTGTTTGAAACATATGATGATATCGAAATGGAATGTTTTTTGAAAGTAAGAGTTGTTATAAAATATGAAGGTGAACTTCAATACATTGTTTTGGTACAGTCTGCATAACAGAAAGTGCTCATTGAACAAGACTTGAGAAGTGAGTTACAACCCTACGTGTTTTCCATCTTGCAACTTTTTTATGCTTTTTTTGTTCCAAATGTATGGAGATATTCAAATGCAATGTTTGCTAAAAGTAAGGGTTGTTATAAAATATGAAGGTGAAGTTCAATACATAGTTTTGTTACAATCTGCATAACAAAAAGTGGTCAATGAACAAGAATTGAGATGTGAGTAAACCCTGTGTGTTTTCCATCCTAAAATTTTTTTTGTTCATTTTATGTTCTAAACATATGACAATATTGAAATGGAATGTTTGTTGAAACTAAGGGTAAAATATGAAAGTTTACTTCAATACATTGTTTTGTTATAGTATTCATAATAGAAAGTGCTCATTGAATAGGAATTGAGAAGTGTGTCACAACTAGGTATGTGTTTTCCATCTTGCAACTTTTTTGTGCATTTTTTGTTCCAAACATATCGAGATATTCAAGTGCAATGCTTACTAAAACCAAGGGTTATTGTAAAATATGAAGGTGAACTTCAGTACATTATTTTTTTACAATCTGTATAATAGAAAGTGGCCATTGAACAAGAATTGAGAAGTGAGTCACAACCCCGCATTTTCCATCTTGCAACTTTTTTGTGCATTTTCTGTTCGAAACGTATGACAATATTGAAATGGAATGTTTTATGTAAGAGTTATTAAAAAATATGAAGTTGAACTTCAATATATTATTTTGTTACAGTTTGCATAATAGAAAGTGCTCATTAAACAAGAATTTAGAAGTGAGTCACAACCGTACAGTGTATTTTTTGTCTTGCATCTATTATGTGCATTTTACATTCAAAATGTATGATGATATTGAAATGGAATGTTTGCTACAAGTAAGGGTAGTCATAAAATATGAAGGTGAACTTCAATACATAGTTTTGTTACATTATGCATAACAAAAAGTGGTCATTGAACAAGAATTGACAAGTGAGTCACAACCCTGTTTGTTCTCCATCATGCAACTATTATGTGCATTTTTTGTTCCAAACATATGACAATATTGAAATGGAATGTTTGCTGAAAATAAGGGTTGTTATAAAATATGAAGTTGAACTTCAAGGAGGAACTTCAATACATTTTTTTGTTACAGTTTGCATAACAAAAAGTGCTCATTGAACAAGAATTGAGAAGTGAGTTAGAACCCTATGTGTTTTCCATTTCCTGCAACTTTTTTCTGTATTTTTTGTTCCAAACGTATGATGATGTTGAAATGGAATGTTTGCTGAAAGTAAGGGTTATTAAAAAATATGAAGCTAAACTTTAATACATTTTTTAGTACAATCTACATAACAGAAAATTCTCATTGAACAAGAATCAATTGAGAAGTGAATCACAACCATGTGTGCTTTCCATTTCCTGCAACTTTTTTGTGCATTTTTTGTTCAAAACGTATAACGATATTGAAATGGAATGTTTGTTGCAAGTAAGGGTTGCTATAAAATATGAAGGTGAACTTCAATACATTGTTTTGTTACAGTCTACATAACATAAAGTGCTCATTGAAGAAGAATTGAGAAGTGAGTCACAACCTGTGTGTTTTCCATCCTACAACTATTATGTCTATTATTTATTCCAAATGTATGACATTATTGAAATGGAATGTTTTTTGAAAGTAAGGGTTGTTATAAAATATGAAGTTGAACTTTAATACATTGTTTTATTATAATCTGCATAATAGAAAGTATCCATTGCATGTGCTTACATTTGCAAGTAAGTCTGACATAAATAATAAGACTGAGGTGGCATTGCTTACCATTATTTGATGACATTTAAAAATTTTCATAATGAAATTTTACATGGCAACAAAAAGTGTCATGAAATCTACAAGAACATAGTCTTATATTTTTTTGATTAAGAGGGGTGAACACTTTTTGACCCGAAGCTATGAATCGGTGAGGTCACAAATGGCGAACCTCATCCCCAATATAAATTTTCAAAAACTACACCCAAAAGGGATTGGAGCCTTGATGGCAAGATTAACAATACAACTTAACGATTGCACCATGCCACTATTGGTAAAAGACCATAACTTCTTCAAACATACCAAAATAATGTAATTCCACACCATAATTTTTCAATAATTACATGATCAAAGATAATGTAATTCCACACCATAATTGGTCAATAATTACATGATCAAAGACCAAATGGAAAATGGCTATTGTCAGCCTCTCTCATCCTCTCCTACAATGCCTTCTATGTGCAATTGAGGAGACGCTTAGATAAAATCTTGTAGGATTCTTTGGGTCCTTGGCACTGACAGTGGGGTGATTCCACTTGCATGGATCCTTGTTGTTGTACATGTAACAAGATGCTTTGAGGAAGCCTTTGCTTCAACCATTGCACTTTCAACACCTTCAGCTTGTAACAAACCCATCACTATAAAAGACTGTGTTCAACAATTAACATATGGGTATAAGAAAATGCAATATCAAATCTAAGTGCAAAGAAAGAGAATCACTAGGGGGAGAGATGAAAGTCTTATCTAAAAATGCAGACAACTTTCATAACACATTTATAAGTACCCGTGGAGGAGAAATACAATTGGAAATAGATTAGAAGGAAAATGAAAAATTAGATAGACCAAGAAATGTCACCAATAAGGTCAAGGTCCAATTTTATTGCTTCTTTGACAAAAATTAAAGGAAATTGAGAAATTGAGCAAGCTAGTGTCAAGAATCAATAAAATCAGACCTTGAGCTTATTGATGACATTTCTTCACACCTGCCACTTTCTTGTTCATCCTTGCCCTATAACATGAAGAATGTTAACATCACATCAAATTCAAATGCATGCAACCAATTCATTCAAAATATGAAAATACACATTCAAAAGCATATTTCAAAATTACCCTTTATTCCACTTTCTTCCTCTGAAAGAACTAGGGACAATGTGTTTTCCAATATACTGTCAAAATCAACATGTTCATAACAAAAATGAAATTCTCTAAATGAAATCACAAAGACACTCTAAATTCTGAGCAAAAGTGAATACAATAACACATAAAAGTATTCAAGATATTGAAAACTCTATCCAAGAAACATCGCCAATAAGGTCAAAGCTTGATTTTTCCACATCCTTGCTAGAAATTGAGAAATTGGAAACCCGTTGTCCTATTACATCAATGTAGCAGGATAATGAGCTTCCTATTTCTCAAGATTTCTTCCCAGGAAAACGATCTCCTCCCCAAGCACCCTTTCTTCTTGCTACCCTATTGAGGCACATTTTCTTGTCCCAAATGGACACTAACTTGCTCACACCCACCACTTCCTTGTCTATCCTTTCCCTCTAATGGCAAGAATGTAAACGTCACATAAAATTCAAATAAATGCAACCAATTCATTCAAAATATCAAAATACATGTTAAAAATTAGATTTCAAAATTACCCTTTCTCCCTCTTTCTTCAACTTTCCCTTTTAAAGTACACATCCATGGTTGCTTGTAATATGTAAAAAAGTTGCAAGTGTTATGGGATAGTTAAAGTTCCAAAATTTATTACACTGTTTGTTGTAAGCAAGCATATATTTTTTCAATCATAAGAAACAAATTTTAAGGTAGACATCCTTATATTCTTGGTGTGTAGGAAACAAAAAAAATTCACAAGCAAATAACTGACAGGGGATAGTGTGTTTTCCAACACTACAAATAATGTGAGCATTTTTTTTGTTGCAATCAAATGAAAATAGTGAAATGCCATTTTTACTGTTACAAATAGCATTTAATATGATTATTCATTTGAAAGTATCCATGATGAGAAAAAATAGTCGACCTCAAACGATATAAATGTCAACCTTTTTCTTTCATTTAAAAGCAAGCTACCATAAACAATAAGACTTCAGGTGGCATTTCCTATTGGTATATGTCATATTAACATAAATAGAATGCTCATTATAAACACACAACCAAATGATTAAATGTTATAGTCTACATAACTGAAAGTGCTCATTGAGCAAGAATTGAGAAGTGAGTCATAGCCCTGTGTGTTTTTCATTTCCTACAACTTTTTTTCTGCATTTTTTGTTCCAAACATGACAATATTGAAATGGAATGTTTGTTGAAAGTAAGGGATGTTATAAAATATGAAGGTGAAGTTCAAAATATTATTTTGTTACAGTTTGCATAACAGAAAGTGCTCATTGAACAAGAATTGAGAAGTGAGTCACAACCCTGTGTGTTTTCCATCCTACAACTATTATGTGCATTTTTTGTTCCAAACATATGATGATATTAAAATGGAATGTTTGTTGAAAGTAAGGGTTGTTGAATGCATTCATACTGTCAATATAATTATCAGTGGGGGATACATAAAAGTATCCAAAATCAACTGAGGTGTTACCAACCAATTGGTTTCTCATTATGTAAGTAACCAAAACGTATTCATTACATTCATACTATCTATGTGTAGTTGCATGTTTGATAACATTGGGTGTTATGAAACCTGCAACCCAAATACTATTTTCAAACCCTTTACAAGTAACAACCTAATTGGTTACTCACCCCTCAGGTGAATTTGGATAGTCTTATATATCCCCGACTTGCAACTCCCTACAAAATGAGAAAACCTAAAACACAAAGTGTTTTCTAAGAACAATACTTGTTACAATTTAAAACGCATGTCTTAATCACATCAATGCCCTTCCCTCCCATAGTGAATGGATAGCTTCTCACACAAGGAAAAAAAATCAGCGTAATTCTATGTGGCAGGACACCTCCTCGCTTTCCTTATTGTGATGTTTCCTCCCATTTTTCAATTTCATCACTTTTATCATCCGTCTTGGTGGGCCCTACACTATGTCGTCTCATCATGTTATGTATTTTTCTATATGTATGTTGTTATGTATGTTTTTATGCATTTTTGTATATAGTACATAGGTGCATTTTTTTGGGAGATTAGTTATGTCCATATAGGGTTTTACAACATTGTGTGGGTTGAAGGTTTCATAAATCATACACTCACATCCCTCTGTGTTTTCCAACCTACAATCATATAGAGTGTTAATGGTTATTGGAAAACACTAGGTGTTTAAAAAATGATACCTTTCATTACATTCCTATAGTCTAAATAACAAAATTTTTTCAAGACATTCATACTATTATGTAAAATTCTAGGTTGCAAAACATTGGTTTTTCAAAATTTGCAACCCACATAATGTTTTGAAACCCTTTACAAGAGACAACCCAATCACTTAGAAACCCCTCACCTCAGTTCCATTGGTTTTTCATCTCCCCCACCCACTCTCCAACCTTTTTCTTTCAACCCGCAAAATGAGAAAACCCACAACACTGAGTGTTTTCCAACAACAGTATTTCTTACATGTTAAAATGCATGTCTTAATCACGTCAACTCCCCTCCCCACCTGTGCTGAAAGGATAGCTTCTCATGCAAGGAAAAGAACACCGACGTCATTCAAAGTGATAGGAAAACTGACCTAACGACACTATTAGGGGAGAAGAAAAAGTGTAGACAAAACACACCTATGTATGTAACGTTATATCATAACCCCCATCCCATGCGTTGGAAAAAATGCATCGACAGAAAGACTTGACAAACATTTAGGCACCTGCTATCACATGTCCTATCGCTAGAAAAGGACTGTGTAGCTAGTAGAAAATCAAAAAGCAATAGAAAAAATGCACCTAAACATCGCCATTTTCCATATTTTCATTTCATAGTTTGCTAAGGAGCGCGGGCAGCGAAATGGAGTTGTAGGCATTCGCGTTTGGAGGTCAAACGAGAGCCAATGGTCTACACTACCTAAATGCATTCAATAGGCATGACTTTTAGCTAGAAAATATACAAATCTACCATTTCTATATCTTCCATGTTCATTAAGAAAATGGGTTTTCATTGACGAGAAAATAAATGGTTTTCCTTGCATAAAGGGTTTTCATTTGAAATGAAGAGCTCTTTATGTGTTTTTGTGTAAAGGGATAATTAAAAGGATGCAGTATCATTGTTCACTACTGTTTTGAGCATTTCCCATGTAACACTCACACTTCAAGGAGGAAAGATCCTTCATGTAAAATTTTGGAATATAATAGGCACATAATAATGTAACATTTTTTCAAAAAAAATTAACTAGAAATTCTTTACATTCGCCACAATAAGCATCCAATCTATAAAAATACCATAACTTCTTAATGCAAAATAAAATTTGGAAGTTTAACTAACCAGTACACTTGCAATTCAAGCTATGATAGCTAGAAACACTTGTATTTAGTGCAGAAGCTTCACATCTCCTAAAGCGTCCTTCTCAATCCACTTGCCCTTGTTTTCTTCAATTTTGTTTCCTCAAATATATCAATCACTTGGAAGGAAGACAATTTTTAGTGATAGATTAAATTGGAAAATTAAAGACATTTGGTGCTACAAAGAATTCCTTTTATTTCAAATTTCACCAATTGGTACATGTGTAAGATCATCATGGAAAAAATAGGCCCTTAAGTGGCAAAAAATTCAAAAAAATCAGAGTTAGGCAACTTGACGTAAAAATTTGAATAAGTTATCTATAATATTTCAAAAATATGTAAGAATAAAATCTGTAGCAAATTGAATTTAGTTTCTATACTAATGCATTTATTTAAATAAAATAAAAATCTATTTGATGAAAATTTTAAATTTCAATGCATTAGTACTTAAATTTCAAGGAAAAAATAAGAAGTAGGTCACTGTCTAACCACCCTTTAGAACCATAATAAAATGATAATATTTTTTTATAAGATTTTAGATATAAGTAGAGGACTCATGTCCCAATGTGATGCATATTTTTTTGTAATTTTTTTCCAAGTAAATAATTATTTATGAATTTTTTAAATCAAATTTTATAAAATATAAAAAACTCATGTGTCTGACCACCTTAACTTGGTCAAAACCTTATGAAATTCATTTTTTTTTTTAATCCTATAGTGTGCGAACCATAGAATGTGACACATGTTTTAGATTCAAAAAATGTGATACTGTTTAAAAGCTATAGATGTTTTTCAATCAGCCTATCAATCAAGACTTTAGTCGTAATTCAAATAGAAAATGAATAATAATAATTTATATTGGTGGAAAGCTAAGAATCTCCTTTAAAAACTCTTTTCATTTCATCAATTTTGGATTAAAAAAAAAACATCAACCACATACCCTACAAATACCCATCATATTGCCACTTTTTGGCCCATCATGATCCTGCACATACCCTTGATATAGGATTATATGTTGTGGTGAGTGCAAAATTTCATATTGTATAGACAATAAACAAACATATTAAACTATACAATGGGAATATAATTTCCAATTTAACCCATCGCTAACACTAGTATTAATATATATATATATATAAGCAATTATATTCACCATTCTACAGGAACTGTGAAGCACTAAACATTCATTCGGATATATAAAAAACTCATGATCTCTGGACTAGCATATGAAAGAGGCCATAACTTGCAATAATCAATAAGGGTGTAGAAGATATAAAAGAAGGATACCTTACCACGATCAGACTTATATTTATATCACGTGTCTCTCAATGAACATATAAATGACATATTTGTATTGTAACCATTGTTTAATGATATTGTAAACTAAACCATTACTTGTACAAACGACTGAAAAAATAAAGACTATTGCAAGAATAAAGGCTAACAAGTCAACAAAATCCTTGGTGATCACC
Source organism: Sequoia sempervirens (assembly GCA_007258455.2). Classification (NCBI taxonomy): domain Eukaryota; kingdom Viridiplantae; phylum Streptophyta; class Pinopsida; order Cupressales; family Cupressaceae; genus Sequoia; species Sequoia sempervirens. The sequence goes on along the minus strand of VDFB02368807.1, from coordinate 315,106 downwards.
TTGATTGACCAAAAAATAGTAGCTAATCTTCCATCAAAACACACCTATACATACAAAAACGTATAAAAACATACACAAAAACATACATAGAAACATACATAACATGAAAAGAAGGAAAAATAGGATGTCAGTGCAGAAAACGGAACAGTTGGATGGAGTCTACATGAGAGTCCTATGTGAAAAGTTAGACAAATTTTGTAAACAACTTATTAAAAACAAAACATTTGCATTCTCTTATCAAAAAGACACTCTCTAAGATGAGAACAGTATTTGGGTTACTATTTTCCAACATGCAATTATATATAGACAACGTGCTTCTAATGAAAACCTTAAAATTTGTAGACAGTAAGAATGTACTAAAGTTCATTCACTTTCACAATTTATAGCAACTCTTACATGAAAAAATTGTAATTCAATTTTCTCATATGAGTTAAAAATAAATGCAGAATATAATTTGCAGTTTGGAAAACACAATGTGGTTTTCCATTTATTTCATTTTGTACATTCAAATATATGTTGTGGAGAGCATAGACAGGAATGTCTTGAAAGCTTTTGTTAATTAGGCAGTAGGAATGCACATTGAAAGGCACCATTTTATAAACACCTGTTGTTTTCTAATAACCATTAAAACTCTGAATGATTACAGGTTGGAAAACACCGTGGGAGGTGAATGCATGATTTATGAAACCTCCAACCCCCACAATGTTGTAAAACCCTCTACGAATGCAACTAATCTCCCAACAAAACACACCTATGTACATACAAAAATGCATAAAGACATAAATAACAACATAAATAGAAACATACATAACATGATGAGATGGCATAGTGCAGGGCTTGCCAAGACGGATGATAAAAGTGATGAAACTAGTAGACAAGAGGAAGCGTCACAGCGAGGAAAGTAAGGAGGTGTCTCGTAGCATCAAATTACGCTAATGTTTTTTTTCCTTGTGCAAGAAGTTATCCATTCACTACGGGAGGGAAAAGCGTTGATGTGATTAAGACATGTGTTTTACATTGTAACAAGTATTGTTCTTGGAAAACACTATGTGTTTTGGGTTTTCTCATTGTACAGGTTGAAAGCAAAATGTTGGACAATAAGGGGGTGTTGCAGGAAGGGGAGATGACCAACTGAGTTGAGGTGAGGATTTTCTAACTGAATGTATGTATATAGGTGCGTCAACTCATTTTTCCCAACTTACCAATTGGGTTGTTACATCTAGAGGGTTTTACAACATTGTGTGGGTTGCAAATTTCTTAAAACTCAATGTTTTTCAATCTCATTATATTCTTACTATCTAATTCACAAATGGCTCTTAAGGCAATCACAAAACATACCAAATTGAGGTTAGTGGTGAGTAACCAATTGGGTTGTTACTTGTAAAAGGTTTTGAAACATTATGTGGGTTGCAAATTTCAAAAAACTAGTGTTTTGCAACCTAGAATTTTACAAAATGTAGTATGAATGCAATTTAGACAGTACAAACAATGTGAGTATGAGTTGTTATTTTTAGAGCTTTTCTTTGGTGTGAGAATTGGAGGCACACTGACGTGTGTGTTTTCAATTTGGAGAACTTAGAAGGGGGAAAACACCTTGTGTTTCATGTCTACACATTGAAAGATAAAGGTTGGAGTTCACGTGTAGGAGTTGGAGGAGAAAACCAATGTTTTACAACCTAGAATTTTACAAAATGGTATGAATGTAATTTAGATAGTACAAATGTAATGAAAGGAACCTTATAACAAGTCTTACACAAAGTAAAAATTGTGTTTCAATTTATTAATATGATCCTAATATATATGCACAATATGATTGTAGGTTGGGAAACATAGTGGGAGGTGAGGTGACAACATGATTTATGAAACCTCCAACCCACAAAATTTTGTAAAACCCTCTACACATTGAAGCCAAATACCTTATTGGGTGTTTACAAAATAGTGCCTATCACCACACTCCTACAGTCTAAATAATACAAAGCTTTTCAATACATACATACTATTTTGTAAAATTGTAGGATGCAAAACACTATGTTTTACAAAACCTGCAACCCACCTAATATTTCAAAACCATTTAGACACTAGTATTTGAGGGACATTTAGGTGTACTTTTTATATTGCTTTATGTTTTTGCCTACAACTCTATTCCGTCACCCGAGCATCCCTCCCCAGCAAATTGTAAAATGAAAAGTGGAAAATGGCAATATTTAAGGCATTTGTCTATTGTTTTTTGACTTTCCCGCCAATCACACGTCCTTTTCTGGCGATGGACACGTGACGACATGTAGCTAATCATTTGTCAAGTCTTTTTGTCGATGTGTTTTGTCTAATGCATGGTATGGGGAATGGGGGTTATGATATAATGTTACATTCATATAATATATACCAGTATTAAAGGCCAATTCATATAGTATACCAGTATTTGAGGGAACATTCCAACACTGCAAATAATGCGAGCATTTTATTTGTTCCAATCAGATGAAGAAAGTGAAATGTCATTTTGACTGTAGGAAAGAGTTGTTCAAAAATTTGAAAGTGGACTTCATTAAATTCTTGGCCGTAACGAAACAAAACTTTTCAAAACAAACTAACTGACATAGGATAGTGTGTTTTCCAACACTGCAAATAATGTTGAGCATTTTATTTCTTCCATTCAGATGGAAAAATGGAAATTCCATTCTGCATTTATCCAAATATACATTATATTTATTAATATGATCGAAATATACATGCATAGTATGATTGCAGATTGGAAAACACAGTGGGAGGTGAGGTGAAAACATGATTTACGAAACCTCCAACTCACAAAATGCTATAAAACCATCTACACATTGAAACCAAATACCTTACTGGTGTTTATAAAATGGTGCCTATCACCACATTCCTATGGCCTAAATAACACAAAGCTTTTCAATACATACATATTGTTTTGTAAAAATTGTAGGATGCAAAACACTGTGTTTTACAAAACCTGCAACCCACTTAATGTTTGAAAACTATTTAGACACTGCAACCTTCATAATGAGAATGTCAATGGGAAAATAAAAGGTTTTGTTTGTGTGTATAGTTTTGGGCTTTCTGTCCATTCCAAATTATTATTTTGAAAACCCGCTAGCACATAACCCACATTGCATTTCAAATGAAAACTTGTTTTCATAAGGAACAACTTTTATTTTCCCATCAATGAAAACCTGTCTTCACAACAAACAACCAAAAGGAAAAAATTAAAAGCCAACACAAAAACACACAAAACACCTTTGCATTTCAAATAAAAACCCCTTTATTTTCTCATCAATGAAAACCCATCTTCCCAACCAATAGCCGTTCAATTCTTCATAGTGAAATTTGAAATCCCTCAAAACAAAAAAAAACATAAACAACTATGCATTTGAAATGAAAACCCTACACACAAACAAAACATTTTATTTTACCATCACTGAAAACCCATTTTATTTTGAAATGAAACCCTACACGCAAACAAAACATTTTATTTTGTCATTCAATGCTTCATAGAAACCCATTTAACAGTCATTCAATGCTTCACAGTTCCTATAGAATGGCAAAATAACATATACAATGTCAGATATACATACTTGTTGGCTAGCCGACGCGCTTGTCGAATGCGTTGCTCTCATTCGGCCTCCAAACATGAACGTGTATAACTCCATTTCGTCATCAGTGCTCCCTAACAAATTGCAAAATGAAATGTGGCAAATGACGACATTTAGCTACGTGGAAAAAACACACCTATGCACATAAAAAAATGGATAAAAACATACTCTAGTCCCTGGTTTGGCCTCCAAACACAAACGCCTGCAACTCCATTCCGTCACCCATGCGTCCATCCCCAACAAACTGTAAAATGAAATGTGGAAAATGGCAACATTTCAGTGTTTTTCCTATTCCTTTTGACTTTTTTGCCAGCCACGCATCCTTTACCGACAATGGGACACGTGACAGCAAGCAGCTAACCATTCGTCAAGTCTTTTCATTGGTGTGTTTTTTCCACCACGTGGGATGAGGGATGGAGGGTATGATGTAATGTTACATACATAGGTGCGTTTTGTCTACACTATAGATTTTTCCTATTTAAGGTGCCAAATTAAAAAATCCGATCGTACAAATCTGTGCAAATAGAAGCAAGGCCCTTACAATTATTGTTGCTGACAAACAGAAGGGCGAAGACTGTGCACACAGAGCTTTTCATGTGTGCTTTTTTGGTGGTGGTAGCTCTATCCTACGTGTTACAATTGAGAAACATGGCTCATTATGTATTTAGTATCAAAATGTTGTGCGAGTCATTTCAATGCATTGCAGTCGAGATGCTGTTGAAATCGCTTTACCGGTTGAATTTACTAGTGACCGACATGTAGGGCTTTACTACAATTGATTGCATTCAGTTTATGATTGATATGATGACTGAGCTGTGGAAATGGAAAACTCTGCAATTATAGTTTTATATATCTAGATCAGTTACTTACCTCAGTTTCAGGGGGGTCTAGTGTATTAAAGTATAGGAACTCTTTTCTGCAAAGAGAGGAGATATGGGAGACACTATAAAAGATCCACTTATTCATGAGCAGAGGGACGAGAATGCAGACATTTCATGTAAAGTGGAGAGAAGCAATAAAAGTGTGTCAAGGATATGCTCAACAGACTTAGGAAGGAGGATTTTAGATGAATCAAAGAAATTATGGGCGATTGCAGGACCTGCCATTTTCACTCGCATAGCCATGTATGGGACAATCGTCGTCAATCAGGCTTTTGCTGGGCATCTGGGAGAATTGGAATTGGCTGCCATTTCCATAGCCGCTACTGTCATTTCGGGTTTCAACTTCGGACTCTTTGTACGTATCAAATTGCATTATTTTCCCCATTTTTATAGAAGAGCTTTAATAGCACCTACTTTCTTTGTTATTTGGGATGTTCAAAGCCCTTATCACCATTTCATTTATATTTAAGTTCTGAAGTTCTTTGAATCAATTATGTATAGTTTGTAAGTTATACACAATTGTTTCTATAAATTTTATAACTTCCCTAATGGACTGTTTATACTTGTTATTCTAAATTTATATCTGTAGACATCCAAATTTGGACACTTAATTTATCCAAATTTATCACTTTTCGTCTAAACATCCTCTTAGCCTAGTTAATTAAATAATATTACTATTATTTAATTAATATCTTTAATTCTGCTAAATCCCTAAGGTATTTAATTAATAATTAAATACCTTACCCTCCTTAATCCTCTTTTCATCAAATAAATTAAATAAATATTACATTTATTTAATTCCTCACATGTCATTTTCATCTAATCCTAATCCATTTCCTAATCTCTTCATTAAGGATGTGCACATGCCTAATCCTTGATTAGGATGTGTCACATCCTCCAACTTTTGCAAGTTGGCTTTTAATCCTAATTAGCCTCTAATTATCCTCTAATTACTTATTAATTAAGCCTAATCATTCTCCAAGAAATTTTTAATTCCTTTTTATTTGTCCTAGATTCCCCTCCTTTATATGTGAATTTTTAATTCACATTCCATCCTTCCAAGGCTTCTAGAACCTTGGACTTGTCACAATCCCACATGTGACCCACCTTGGACTTGTCACAATCTCACATGTGACCAAGTCCCACCTTTTTGGAGCCCACCTTTTACCCTCTAGATTCTTCCAATCATTGTGAATTTAAAATTCACTTTTATTCACCCAAGATTCTTCCCATCTCCCAATGTACTTGCAAGGTACTTGTACTTCCTCCACCTCATGTACTCTCTTGACAACTCATCTCCACCTCATATCCTCTTGTCCACTTCACCCTCCACATGTCAAGATGTGAGGGCTTGTGGGTTCTCAACCCACCATAGCCCTTCATCTTGGCCTTGTTGGATCAATCTTGACCCTTGAATTCTCTAGAGAATTCAAATTCTTCTATAAATACCCCCTCCTCAAGGGAATTTCCACAACACTTTCATTTTGAGCACACACATGCTGCCCATTTGCATTTACAACACTTCTTCATTTGAGCAACCTCATGCTGCTAAATTTTCTTCTCCACAACACTTAGCTATCTTGCACCCTTATGCTGTCATTTTGCATTTTCAACACTTTGCACTCTCACAACTACATGCTATCCAAGCCTTTTTCAATCATTCAACCATCTTTGTCCATCATTTTGCATATTGAAGCTTGCATTATAGACATTCAAACAATCATCTAAGGAGCACACAACCAATCCAAGCAAGGGCCAATCAAAGAAGTTTCAACAACAAGGGAGGTAAAAGTGTTTGTGTTTCATTTTATTTGCATTCCTTTTCGTTGTAACTCTCTTTTGGCTAATCTTGAGGTGTCCTTGGTGTTTTGTCTTTTACGTTTCTTAGTTAGATTCGCACATTTAGAGTAGCATAAAATATCAAGGTATACAATATCTATTCACTTTTTACTTTTATGAAGCTAAAAGAAGAATTTTGTTATCTTATTTATATAAGGACTTCATACATATTTTTTAGTTCTACATCTTTGAAGTAATGGAGGTGTTTGTACATCCACCACTTTAAGGTCTCCTACAATTTTTAGTAGCTTTGTGTAAAATCGGTGAAGCTTTGTCTAGTATTATCTGATGTGGTTGGATTTGAAACTGAGTCTGGCAGTTAGGCATGGCAAGCGCCCTCGACACCTTGTGTGGCCAGGCTTTTGGGGCTCGGCAATATCAAATGTTGGGACTATATTTACAGTAGGCATGGGTTGTCATCTTGGGTGTTGGAATTCTTCTATTACCAATGTATATATATGCAACGCCCATCTTGAAGATCTTTTGACAGTCAGATGACATTGCTGAATTAACAGGAAAACTTTCAATATGGGTCATTCCTAAACATTTCTCATTTGTGGGTGTGTCTGAGTCTGAGTTAAGAATATGTTCAGATGTTGCTAACAGACTTTATCTTGTGAACAGTTTAGAGAATTGGTATTACAGAATACTGGTCCTCTTGACAGGAAACCTCCCAAATTTACAAGTTGCAGTCGATTCTCTTTCCATCTGGTAACAAGCATTTTTTCTGCAATGTTTATTTAGAAACAATGCAGGAATGCATATAATGTTGTAAAGGATATGTTTTTAAAACCTTGAAATGTATTTCTTGTTAGTTTTCTCAAGACTAAATTTAAAAATCAAGAAACTTCTATTTCGAATTAAGAAAAATCTAATTCGAATAGAAATCAAGAAACTTCTATTTCGAATTAAGAAAAATCTAATTCGAATAGAAACTCCTCGTATTATCTAGAAACTTCTTCTTTCGAAAAGCATTTTATAAATATGTCAATATTTATCTCTCCTATGCATTATTGATGAAGTATGATTTTTGAAAAGCTCCTGATGTAAAAGATTTTCTGAGATAATAAAAGCTATTGATCCTTGCCCCGTGGTTTTTCCTCCACATTGGAGGTTTTCCACGTAATCTCTGTGTTATTGTCAATGTCTTATTTGCTGTCTACTTTATTTACTGTGTTTTAATTTTATTGCTGCTGTTATTATTTTTATTCTGGTTTAAATTACATAACAACTGGTATCAGAGCAAAGTTGCTAGAAGATTTGGTGTGTGTAGGTTTTATTTCTCTCTTTCATTGAGCAGCATGGAGGTCACAACGAGTGACATGGAGAAGTTAAATGGGGCTAATTTTGCCCTATGGAAATCCCAAATGGAGGACATATTAATTCTGAAAGATCAGTATTTGCCACTTGAAGGAATATCAAAGAAACCCACAACGATGACGGATGAAGATTGGAAAAAGTTGGATAGAAAGGCAGTTGCAACCATTCGTCAATATTTGGCTAAAAATGTATATTTTAATGTTGCCGGAGAGAAGACAACAGCAGAATTATGGAAAAAGCTTCATGATCTATATGAAAAGAACACAGCATCAAATAAAGTTTTTTTGATGAAAAAACTATACAATCTCAAGATGAAGGAGGGTGCTTCTGTAGCAGAACATTTAAATGAGTTCAACATAATTACTAGTCAGCTTGCCTCTGTTAAAATCACTTTGGATGATGAGATTAGAGCCATCTTATTAATGTGTTCAATGCCAGACAGTTGGGAGAATTTGATCGTAGTTATTAGCACTTCGGCACCTGGAGGAACTCTGAAGTTTGATGATGTCAGTAGCAGTTTAATGAATGAGGAGCTGCGGCATAAATCAATGACAGAGAACCAGGGAGGAGAAGCCTTAGCCCTAGCTGATCGCGGTAGAAATTTTGATCGAAACTGACAAGGGCGTTCGAAGTCAAGAGGAAGATCAAAATCAAGAAGAGGCAGAATTACCTGTTATCATTGCGGCAAATTGGGACACATGAAAAGAGAATGTTGATTTTGGAAGCGAGAGCAAAAGGAACAAAAACCAGCAAGTGCAAATGAAGATACTACGGCTGTTGCATCAGATGGTGAGGTATTAATTACTGTTTCATATGAGGATGCATGCCTTTGTGCTTCGAATCATGATATTGATTGGATTTTAGATTCTGGAGCCTCCTACCATGCTACCCCAAGTAGAGAAAATTTTATTTCTTATAAATCTGGTAATTTGGGTAAGGTTCGCTTGGGTAATAATAATTTATGTAATATTGAGGGAGTGGGGGATGTTTTAATAAAAATAGAAGATGGTTGTAGTTTATTGCTTAAACAGGTCAAGCATGTACCAAAGCTTGGAATGAATCTAGTTTCAGCTGGAAAGCTAGATGATGAAGGCTGTGCCATATAGTACTTGGCAAGGGATGCTGGAAAATCATAAAGGGTTCGCTAGTTGTTGCAAAGGGGCAGAATACAGGCACTCTTTATATATTAAAGTCAAAGTTGCAAAAGTCAGATATTGCTATTGTTGCAGAGAAGCCTGCAGCAGATTTATGGCACAAAAGACTTGGACACATGACAGAAAGAGGCCTAAAAATACTTGCTAAGAAAAACCTTTTTCCTGGAATAAAAGGTACTGAATTTAAATTTTGTGAACATTGTATTATGGGTAGACAGAAAAAAGTGTCCTTTTTAAGGAATAATTCGAAAAGGGATACAAAAATATTATATTTGGTGCATTATGATGTTTGTGGCCCATTTAATATAAAATCACTAGGTGGGGCTGCTTATTTTGTAACTTTTATTGATGATGCATCAAAAAAGGTGTGGGCTTTCCCTATTAAGAGTAAGGATCAAGTTTTAGATGTTTTTCAGAAATTTCATATGGCTGTTGAAAGGGAAACTAACAAACTATTGAGATGTATTAGAACAAATAATGGTGGGGAGTATTGCTCCAAAGCCTTTGAAGAATATTGCAGTAAACATGGGATAAAGCATGTAAAAATAGTTCATCTCACTCCACAACAAAATGGAATAGCTGAAAGGATGAATCGAACAATATTGGAGAAGGTGAGAAGTATGCTTTCAAATTCTGGTTTGCCTAAACATTTTTGGGTAGAGGCTGTCCGAACTGCTTGTTACTTAATAAACCGCTCTCCCACAACTTCATTAGATGGAGGCATTCCCGAAAAGGTGTGGACCGGTAAGGAGTTATATTATTCTCATTTAAAAGTTTTCGATTGTGAAGCTTATGTGCACATTCCTAAAGAACAAAGGTCCAAGTTGGATGAAAAATCATTGAAATGTATTTTCTTAGGATATGCTGACAACGAGCTAGGTTATCGGTTGTGGGATCCTCTAAAGAGAAGAATTATCAGAAGTAGGGATGTTATTTTTAATGAAGGACAAATGTTTAAAAATACTGACAAAAGTGTGGAGATGTAGAAATTTGTTGAAATTACAGGACAACAAGAGGAACAACAAGAAAATCTGCCACCTTTACAAGAAGCCACTGCTGGAAATAATGACCAGCCATTACAACATAATGGGAATGAGGGACAACAAGAAGTAGAAACCGTGCAAGAGCCATTACAAGAGATTCCAGTTCGCAGATCTACTAGGCCTCAAAAGGTTTCACAGAGATATCCTCTCTCAGATTATATTTTATTAACTGATGAAGGTGAACCTAGTTGTTTTCAGGAAGCTTGTCAAGATGAGCATAGTAAAGAATGGCAGAAAGCAATGGAGGATGAAATGGATTCTTTGCAAGAAAATAGAACTTGGGAGTTGGTAAAGCTTCCAAAAGGAAGAAAAGCTCTACGAAACAAATGGGTGTACAAGATCAAACATGAGGGTGATGAGAAGAAGAGATACAAAGCAAGGTTGGTCGTGAAGGGATTTGCTCAGAAAGAAGGTATTGACTTCAATGAAATTTTTTCACCTGTTGTTAAAATGTCATCCATTAGAGTTATTCTTGGTCTTGTTGCTGCTCTAGATTTAGAATGTGAACAGTTAGATGTAAAGACTGCCTTCCTTCATGGAGAATTGGAAGAGGAAATTTATATGGAGCAACCAGAAGGCTTCAAAATAAAAGGTAAAAAGAACTTGGTTGGTAGGTTGAAGAAGAGCCTCTATGGGTTGAAACAAGCACCTCGCCAATGGTATAAGAAATTTGATTCTTTTATGTTGGAGCATGGTTTTAATAGGCTAGAGACTGATCATTGTGTCTACATCATGAGATATGATCAGGACAAGTACATTATATTATTGTTATATGTGGATGATATGTTAGTTGTTGGACAGGATAAGAATATGATTAACAAGTTGAAGAAGGATTTGAGCAGCCAGTTTGCAATGAAGGATTTGGGTCCAGCACAACAAATATTGGGCATGAAGATCATTCATGATAGAAAGATGAAAAAGTTGTGGCTGTCACAAGAAAAGTATATTGAGAAGGTGCTTGACCGATTTAATATGCAGTATGCCAAACCAGTTGGTACACCTTTTGCTTCCCATTTCAAATTAAATTTTGCTTCATGCCCTTGTAATGATAAGGAGAAGGAAGAAATGAAAAATATTCCTTATGCTTCAGAGTCGGTAGTTTAATGTATGCCACGGTATGCACACGACCGGACATTGCACATTCAGTGGGAGTAGTTAGCAGGTTTCTTGCCAATCCAGGAAAACAACATTGGCAAGCAGTGAAATGGATGTTAAGATACCTTAAGGGTACTCATCATTACTGTTTATGTTTTGATCATGCTAATATGGTGCTTGAAGGTTTTACAGATGCAGATATGGCTGGAGATGTGGACACTAGAAAGTCCACCACTGGTTATCTATGAGCATCAATGGGTGGGAGATGATGATACCACTTGGGTTTTTCGCTGCTATTGGGTATGTACTGACAAATGTAGAGAGTATTTTCAGTATTGAAATGAAATGCTAAAAATATAATCATTTTCCTAGTTTCAGATAAATCTGTACAATAGAAGTAATATATACAAAATCCCAAGCAATAGTAAAATAAAGAGAAGGTAAAAATACAACATATAATATTTTATCTGGAAAAAAATCTGGTAAAACATTCAACACAGTAACATTTTTCATTATTATATAAAATTTCAAAATAATAATTGTTTTATTCAATATATTAATAGACATGTCATAATTGATTTTTACAATCTTCTTTAATATTTTAAAATTATGGATGAAAATGACAAACCAATCATGAATATTTTAAAACCATGGGTGAAAAGACAAACCCAATAAAGCATACAAACTTTTTTCTAGAAAATTATATTTAAATCAATCTTTAATAATTAAAGTTTAAACATAAAAATGTATACAACACATGCAAGTTTTTTTTTTCCAACTCTGAATTATTTAAAATCATAATCTTGACTCGAGTAGTATACTTTTGAACATAACTACTAAACTGTTTTGAATGCATGTCAACTGGGCTCAACTGAGTATCTGTACCAGGGACAGGAAGCATCATTTGTTAATCATCCTTGCATTTCTAGTTGATGAAATCTCTATTCTCTGAGAACTTTCCATAATTTTCAGGCTGATTGATTGTCATGAAATTATCATTTCAGCGTTATGATGGACAAAGCAGTCTTTTCAATACCCTGTTTCTTGATCTGTTACAGCCTCGTTTTCTATCATTTGAACATTACTTGACTGTTTTGATTGAATGCATCCCCAACTGAGCTCAACTGAGTACAGGTACCAGTGACAGGGAGCATCATTTTTTTCTTGGCCTTGCTTTTGTAGTTGATGAAATCTCAATTCTCTTTGAAAATTTTCATTTTATCACTAATATGCACAAATCACTAAAGCCTTTAAATCTCTAACCAATAAATCGTCTCCATCTTTTCTTTCTATATCTAGAGTGAAGGTTCTACTATGAACCACTGTTCAATGGGTGAGTTTTAATTGTAACTACAATCGACTGCTGGCCTAGATACTCTAGAATAGACACCTTCCAGTCATTGCTCCATTGAATGGAACCAAAAATTCAAAATGTTGAGTATTCACAAAATCTGCTTCAATTGAGTCAATAGCATACTGTCAAATAGCTCTATGTCTTCTACTATGCTGTGGGTTTAATTGTTGTATAAATTTGTTTGCTTGCAAATGCAGAGTGAGGGTGGCGAATGAGCTGGGGGCTGGAAATGGCAAAGGAGCCAAATTTTCAATGCTTGTTTCGACAATTAGTTCGACCATGATAGGACTTGTTTTTTGTTTGCTCATTATTTTTCTTCGCCAGGAATTTGCTCTGGCCTTCACAAGTAGTTCCACAATTGTAGAAGCCGTTTCTAAGCTGTCAATTTTGCTGGCCTTTACTATCCTCCTCAACAGTGTTCAACCCGTGCTTTCAGGTAAAGAAGTTCCACTTTGTATTGGTATAAGCATTGATCAAAAGTTCACAGCCCTGTTTTTGTTACTCCAACTTACATGAATCAAACATGTTTCCGACCATGCTGGTAATATTGTTATGTCAAAAGGAATACAGAGACTGCAATAGCCGTTAGAGTTATAGCAATGAACAGATCAAATTTAATTTTCTACTCTTATATGAGTGTGACTGCGCATTGTTTTTCCTTATTATGTTTTTTTATTAACTAGTAAAGAAACCATGTGGAACTTTCTGTCTTGAATATTATCGGAAAATAAACTTTTCTCATGCATTTATAGTATAAATTAATATCGATTTTCAATTATGAGTTTTAGGTGTGATGGTTTAATAATTAATGTTTAGTTAAAAAATTAAATGTGAAGAGGATAGGGGTATTTAGTTCGATGATAAAAAATAAATATATTTAATGAAAATTTTAGAATTTGGATTGTTTGTAGTTTGGAAATGATCTCTCAGTCTATGTAACACTTTAAATTTTATGGAAGCCTATGCTTTATTTGGGGTCTAGTTTGTAGGTCAAGGTCTTTCCCATATCTACATATATGCCTTCTACCATGTGGATCTGATCTTGATAGTTCTATGCACGCACTCTTTAATATGTCAATTTTGCCTCTATTTGCTCCACTATTTGGACTATCAATATTTATAAATACCTTTGGAGGGCTATTGAACCAATAAGGATCAAGTTCTCTTGGTTCAACCCACATAGAAGTCTAGCTTTTTGGCCATGCCAATGACTAAGAACAACATGTTTTTCTCATGCAAATGCTTCTAGGATGAATGCGTACACTTCCATTCTTTTAAGTGCACCAATTTGAAATATTTCTCGAATGATTGCTCTTTAGAATGAGAGAGGATATTTGGATATGAGAGGATGTGAAATAAGTGCAATTGAATGCCTTTGAATGCAAGTGCATAGCAATAATTATGCAATCATATATTTGGCTCATAATGGCTAATAGAATGGGTGAGAGTCTTATAGGTTTAAATTTGAATTTTAAAAATTTAGGGGGTCAAAAGTGTAGATGTAGGATTATTCTACAAAATGGCCGAAGAGAATAGGGCATAAAGATCTAGGTGGGGAATGAATTTGTTTTATTATGAATGATGTCATAGTATGTAGAAAAAATTAATAAACTAGATCTAGTGTGGAATAGCCACTCAAACTTTTATTGAGCAAAAAATTCAAGAATCAAACTAGTAGAATAAGGACAACTTCAAAGAATGAGAGAGACAAGCACATAATTGTAAGAAAAAAATTGTGTCAACATGATATGCATTAATCAAATATCTCAAATACATCAACAAATTTACAAGGTTCAAGTGTATAGATAAATAGAAAGGAGAGGAGACAAATACATGACCAATGAGAGATGTAACTCCAACTACCAAAAAATAGGTAGGAGTTACATTCATAGAAGATGTCATCTACCCTCATAATGACCCACTCAAATCTATCTAAAAAAACTAAGAAAATGTGTAGGAAAAATAATATCCAACTAAGAAAAATGAAAAACATGCACAAACACCCTCCTTAAGCATAACTTAAATGGGAGAAAAGATGGGTCTTAGAAAATTAAATCTAATGAGGTGATCATATACAAAGAGAAACCCCCTAGGAGAAAAATCTCTCTACCCCTCCCAAATAAAGAAATATAAGCCCCCTCCAAACAGAGAGAGAAAAGACCCCCCAAAGTAGAGAAAAAGGACATACTAGGTAGCCCCCTTGAAGTAGCCTTTTGCATGGGTTTGGTGAAGATGACCTTGTAAGATCAATGACTCCATATAGAAGAGAGAGAAAATGAGTGCAAAATTTCTCAAAGTGTTGAAGTAGGTCTCTCCACAATGAATGATGCACTTTCCTTTTGGAAGTAATAAATCTTGAGCTATCAAATTGTTAAATTTTCACTCCAAGGGAAAAATGAAGAGAAGAAATAGGATGAAGATTGTTGGTAAATGCTTGCATATCTCTAGCTCAATGCTTAGATGCGACAAACCTAGATTAGGAGTCTTAGGCCTAAATATATATGACAAGAAGAAAGAACAAAAATAAGGAGAGAGAATTGGAGGGTTTATATGTACCCTCATGTCATCTAAAAATAAATGTCCCCTTGAAGAGGAAATAGAACTAGAAACAGGCCTCAACGAAAAGGCCATATAAGATTGATGTAAATTTCTTTGGTTGATAGGCTAATCTCTAGAAACAATACCAGTTCCTTCCATTCAAGATTCTTCTCTAGGAACTATATCATCTAACTTAAAAGAAAGAATGCATAAAATGATCTACAACACACATTAAAATATTCTCCAAGCTAAGAAATGGATGCGACATAATATAAAGCTTCAACTAAAGATAACACTTCAACAAAATGTAAATCATATTATACTTATTAGAAAATGAATGTGTTAGTGTGAATGGAGTATATTTTCTAACTAGTCTATTTCCTAGCTAGTTCTTCACTTAGGTCCTTTTCACATTTAGTTGAGTTCATTTATTTTCACACTTAGTCAAGTTATTTAAGGACTTTTTTGTTTTATCCTACATTAATTTTTTTAGTTGCTTGGGCGATATATATCCTATATAATCATCTATTGCTTTCACTATAATCACTCAATCTTGTATTCTTTATATTCCTATTGAATAGAATATAGTTTTTCTATCAATTATGATTTCCTATTTATACATTTATTTAGTAATTTTCATTCTAGGTGGTTTCATAGTGAAATCTTACATGACCTATTAGAGCTTGAATATGAGTTGCGGGTTAGCTTTTAGGAAATCTATGAGTGTGGATCTATCATTTTCTTAAAGCATTGAGTATCATTTTCTACTGCATCCTTGGATAATTTGGAGAATCAAAAAGGTGTGAAGGAAATACTAGATTTTGGGAGACTTATTTTTTTGATTTTCCAATTGTATGTACATTATCGGATCTTCGTGGAGAAAATTTAATACCACTATTAAGTTTAGAGTAGCCAATAAATTAATATTTTATTTTCATTGCATCCAATTGAACACTGGAGGCCAAATATATAAGGGTTCAAAGATTTTTTTTCTACTAGACCTAGATTTTCTCTCATTTTGGGGGCATTTTGAGGCCAAATGAACCTTTTCATTGCATTTAGAAGGTCTATGAACCCTTGTTTTCATATATGTCCAATTTGGACAAAGTTCAGATTCAAAAGCATTTTTTTGGGCATTAAGTTGTACAACTTCCTATGTGGTGTATGCTATGGCTATTTCAAAAGACAAAAAATATTTTTTCCACACAATGTTATGCACTATAGTAGTGGAGTCACTTACACTACCGCCATTACAAAACACCACAAGTTGTGCCACTAATGTTGATTAGATGTGCCACTAGCACTATTCAAGTGTGCCACAAATGGGTAGCTTGATTGCTATTTTTGTCTCCTATATTTGTGCCCCTAGGTGGTGCTACCTCTACTTAGAGAATATTCCCATAGTATTCTCTTAACAATAGTTTTTTTCAAAATAGTTTCACATCATTTCTCTAGTAGTTTTTTAGTTCACTTGGGTGGTTTTGTTGTATGATAATGGCTTTTAGCCAAACCAAGGGCCATTTTGGAATATTTTGGTCTGAATAGAATATTCTAGTGATGACATGTTGATGTTAATAGGCTCTTTTGAAAATATTAACCCCCTCACTATTGCAACTTTTGATTTTGCAACTCAACTTCAAAGGCTAGTGTCTTGAGTGCCTAACTTACTTTTCTAGTGCAATTTTTTTGGGGGGTGCAATTTTGCACTCTTCATAGTGGTATAATATTTTTTTCAAGTGACCCATTTTTTCAAAAAAAATGTCTTCTCATAAAATTTGATAGGTCCAACATGACAATTTTTTTAATTTCAAAGGTTAAATACTACTTTCAAATGCAATCTTAGATTGAGATGATTCTTTTTTTAAAGTGAATATTATTAATGATAATTTGGGGTTATAATTCTAATATTAAACTATACTTTCAATATTTGGTCAATTTTTGACATTTTAAAACTTAAAAAAAAAATCTAACACTATGCACATGCATTAATTTATAAAGAGCCAAATTATATTTGTTGGGGGTTCTCTTGGTGTGTATTGTGCTTGTGTATATCTCTCTACCTGAACTGCACATAAGTTAAGCACAATCATTGTATGCATCTAAAATAGACTCCATATCCTCTTCATCTAAGGGGAATTCACAAAAGAAGGTAATGACAAATTGTGCTTACTATAAAAGGATTTCTCATGAGGAACGTCAATATCAAGGTCTAGGAAAATTGATGAGCTAAAAAATCTTTAAAAGAATAATACTAATATACCCTCCTTTGATCCACAATAATCTTCCACTCCTTCAAAATTAGGTAAAGGGAAAACCACAACACTTGTTACTTCTATAGATTATTCTAGATAATGGATTATTGAATCAAATTTCTTGAACCATATATGTTCCATCCAAGAATAATTCTTCATTGTAGCTTTGAATTGTACCTCATATTATCATTGGTGATGATTCACGGATGAATGTCATTGCGAAGTGCTCAATTAATATTGACAATGGTACATTTGAGGATGTTATATGTGTTCTTGATTTGTTAGCTAACCTTTTTTAGTGTATTACATCACACATCTTGAGAAAGATAGGAAATTTGAATTCATCTAGATTTTGTTTTCAGAACAAGAATCTTGAAGATAATTCTCTCATTGTAGTTAGAAAATATGACCATCATTATAATCTCTATGTTTTCTCTCATTTTGATGTAATACATCTTTTACTTATTTTATCACCCATTCAAATTTTATTAGAAAACTATGACATGAGTTGTTTGATCATCTCAATCATTGTTTCCTTTAATAGATTAACACATATGAATTGGTCACAAGTCTTCCTTAGATGAAATTTTCAAATGGATTGTGACAAGGTTGTCCCTTGGAAAATTCTCTTGTAGATAAATTTGACAAAGGGAAAACTTGGATGGCTTCACAATTCTTTGAGCTTGTTTACAATGACTTAATAGGTCTATTTTCATCTTTGTATTTCTGGGTGGCCTATTACTTGCTCATGATAACCAATGATTTTTCTAGATACTCATGGGTCTGAATCCTTAGACAAAAAGGTGAAGTCTTTGACATGTTTCTAGAGTGCAAGGCTCATGCCAAGAAATAATCTAGAAATTTCATCAAGATTCTCCAAACTAACAATGACAAATAATATGTGAACCAATACTATGAGAAATTCTACACTCTTCAAGGTATTGATCTTCATCATGTTATCATTTGCACACCTTAGTAAAATGGTTATGAAAAAATGAAGAACAAATCCCTAAAAGAAATGGTTGGTTGCATGATCCATTATCATTCCCTTCCACCTAAATATTCGCCTAAATTTATCAAGTGTGATTCTCAAATCCAAAATAGGGTTCCCCACAAATAATTGAAGGGTATCACTCCTTTTGGATCCTATTATGTTAGTAAAATATTTGGCTTCCACTTTAAAGTTGTCTACATGGGCTCACACTCATTTGGATAAATATACCTGGATTTGAAACCTTAAAGTCAGTCATGCATCTTTGTTGGGTACCTTGATGGTATCAAAGAATATAAAATTTTAGATCTTGAGACACATGAGCTCTTTACTTTAAATAAAGTGTGCATTTTGAGGAAAGATCTTATAGCTCATCCTTTCAAATTCTTCCTTCCTCCACAATATATTTAGATGTTAATGACAGAGAACTTTCCTCTAGATTCTTCTACTCCTAGGGTTGATCATGAGGTTTTTAGAAAAATGACCTTGCAATTTGAGCATAGGAAGGGTGCAGGGGGCAACCTCCCCTAGATGGTCTAAGGGGATCATCCCCCTAGTGGGGGTCCAGGGGCAACACACCCAAAAGCCACATTATATATATATATATATATATATATATATATTCAAATTGTAAATATGGATTGTTCATCATTAGGTCATAGATCTAACAATAGAAATTACATCCAAGGATTTTCTTGCCCTAGAAGGCAACCCTCCTTTATGAGGGAATTGCATTGTTGTTTTGTATTGGATTGTATTGTGTGTAAGAGTCTCATAGATTTTGAGTTACCTCTAGATCTTTGGTTGGTGGTTCTCTTGAGAAAGCATGACCTACAAGTATATTGTAATCTTCTTGATTTTTGAATAATATATTAGGAGGCTTTTAGAATGTCCAAAAAAGGTTTTCCCCATGTACAGATCACTATGTTGTGGTACAAATAATATTTATGTTTATTTCTATTTAATTTCTATAACTATTACAGAGATATAATTTAAAGTTTTTGGATATCCCTCCTCTCAAGATTATTGTATAGGAAGTTGTTTCACTACCTTAGCTTCCTTATAGAAGTTTCACCTCCCCCTTCTACAAGTTCGCATTCAAAGAACAAAGAATCTACTCCTCCATCCCATTCTTCTTTTATTCTTGAATTCAACATAATCTCTATTTTGTAGACACTCCTATTGGGGATCCTTTCAACACTCAAATGACTTAGTCACAACACATGGATATTCTAATTCCTAATTTACCATAATTTCAGATCTACAATATTTTCATGAATCATTTGGTATAGTTGAGTGGGATTCAAGCATGGAGGAAGAGTACAACTCTTTGATTAAGAAAAACATATGGGATCTTATTCTGCTTCCCAAGGGAATAAAATTAATTTGGTGTAAGTTGATCTATTGAATTATAAATTTGTTGCAAATGGATTATTTGATAAGTTCAAAGAATAACTTGTAGCCAAATTTGTTGTGTAGGTTCATGGTGTTGACTACATTGAGACCTTTTCCTCTTTGCCTTTATTGCCAAGATGAACTCCATTCACCTAACTCTTGCTATTGTCGCAACTCATGGTTGGGTTATATGTCATATGGGTGTGAGGAGTGCATTTATTCAAGGGTATATATAGGAGGAGAATTATATGAAACTACCATAGGGTTTCATTCAATGTTTTTCATTGATTTGTAGACTAAAAAAGGCTTATATAGCCTCAAATAGGCCTTGTGGGTTTGGTATGCCAACCTAGACCACTCTCTTTTCCTAATTGGTTTCTCCATATTCCTCTTATATTCAAATTTCTATATCTTGAGACAAGAATATGCTCTTTTTTTTTTTATTCTCTATGTTAATGGTCTAATTGACATAGGGAGCACCTCATCCATCATTGCTAGAGTCAATAATTCTTTGCATGATAGACTTGTCATGACTAAATTGGGTGTGCTACACCACTTTCTTGGGATCAAGATAATTTAGTCCTTTTTCAAGCTCACTCTAACATAACTTAAGTATTCCCTTGATCTCCTCACTTGATTTCATATGGTTGACTATAGGTCTACATTGACTCCCTTTTTTTAGGAGTCAAAACTTGAGGCCAAGTGTTCTACTCCCTTGGTTGATGCTACCTTGTATCACAAATTTTTTGGTAGCCTCATCTATTTGACTTTACTCACCATTACATTTTATTTATAATTAGAATAGTTTCATGCTTCAGGCAAGAGCCTCATTAGATTCATTAGAAATTATCCAAATAATTTATTCACTACATACAAGGCACTCACATTTATATTAGATACACTATTCAATAGACACAAGTTTCTATTTGATTTTATGCACAAAATATTATTGGGCTCATGATCTTGATGATTGTAAGTCCATATTTCACTACAAATTTCACCTTGGTTCTAGTCCCATTTGTTGGAAAAGCAAGAAGTAACATGTCATTATTATCTCATCCACCAAGGATGAGTATCAAACGTTATTAATGTGGATACTAAGGCCATTAAGATTTAGAATATCCCTATTGATCTTTGCATCAATTCTTAGAATCCATCAATCATCTATTGTGACAACTAAAGTGTCATACAAATCTTGAAGAATTTAGTCCATAATAAAAAAAGCAAGCACAGTGAGATCCACATACAATTTCTACAAGATCTCATACGAGATTATATCATTAATTTGTGTTGTTTTTTAATAATAGAATAGAATATGTAAATATCCTCACCAAACCCTTCATTGAGATTAAGTAAATCCATAGATATAAGCTCTCATAGAGGTGGGGGGTCCATATCTTTAGAGGGTTCACTTCACTCTTCTTTTTCCTCTCATTTGGGAAACTCTTTTCCCATTGGGTTTTCTCCTTTTCTTATTTTTAGAGATATTTTTTTGTACATGGTACCAAGAAAGGAAGCAAGGTATGTATAAAATCTTCCTACACTAGAATCTAATGAGGAGAGTGTTGTGAAAATTTTAATCTTTACAACTTGTAGAAAATAAAAGCATATGAACATAAAATAAACAATATATGTAACCCAAATGTATGTGGGAATTTTTTTGGGGGGAAGAACCTCACTCTCTAAATCAATCCACTGTACTATTCAATAAACCAATGGAATATAATACAATTATAGAGAAAGTTATTGTAATATTTTCACCAATATGTAAATCTAGAGTAAATCTAGTAGCATATAATACCTACAAATCAACCAATACAAACTACTACTCCAAGAAAAATAAATAGATGAACTAGAAATTAGAAACCATAGATGTCTTGGGAAAACCGTTTGCAAACCCATGAGGTATGGTTCCCAAATGTCAAGGTTCAAATTCCAAAGCCTCTCCTTGGTCTTGGT
This sequence comes from Sequoia sempervirens, assembly GCA_007258455.2. Taxonomy (NCBI): domain Eukaryota; kingdom Viridiplantae; phylum Streptophyta; class Pinopsida; order Cupressales; family Cupressaceae; genus Sequoia; species Sequoia sempervirens. Next base: position 293,677 of record VDFB02368807.1, on the reverse strand, counting down.
CCCAAATATTTTTAGCATATTCCTTACACAACTTATAATGGCATAACTCATCATATTTGACCACCCAATCTTGGGCATCCAATTTTCCCTTATTAATTTTTTGTTTCTAAATATGCTCCATGAAAATTGTAGTAACCTATCATAATGTTGGTCAAGAATCTAATGTTTAACCTTCCTCTTACATGCTCTTACATGCCATATAATTTTTCATATGTAAATTATTCCTTCATGTTGACCTTACACATACCACACGATGTTGACACATGGTTAAATCATGTCATCTCAACGCATGATACTTGCCTTCTCACATGAGGATAAAATATACTAAAAGTTGAAGTCTAGTAAGCCTCCAAGTGGGACACAAACTCTCCACTAGAAGGAAAAATCACTAGAAGACAAAAATAGTGATTGCATACACAATATATTAAAATAAACATTAGGAATTCAAGATTGAGGCACCTTTTCCCAATAGGTACCTCATTAGGCCTTGCAACCAAGACCCATATTTTGCATGTTTTATCTTCCCCTTGAGTTGCACTTAAGGGGGATGTTACTATGAATGAGATATTATTTCCTAACTAATCTATCTCTTAGCTAGTTCTCCACTTAGGTCGTTTTTGCATGTAGTTAAGCTTACTTAGGGACTTTTTCACTTTATCCCACATTGCTTGTATTTTTAGTCTCTTGGTTGGTATATATCCTATATATACTCACATATTACTTTGAATGCAATAATTCAAGCTTGTATGCTTTGCTTTCTTATTGAATAGAATATAGTTTACTCTATCAATTATAATTTTGTGTCTATGCTTTCCTTTAGTAATTAACATTGTAGATAGCTTCACAACCAAATATTATATAATGAATACAAACTATATAATCTATCTCATTTTACATCAAACCAAGATTGATTCCAAATCTCTCCCATCTCCCAAAAAATCTTGAAATAAACTCTCAAAAACTATTGTCCAAAAAACTATAATATTTATCTCTTTTTCTTAGCAATACACCTCATGAATAAATAAAAACACCATACAAAAAATAGACAAACCCACCCTGAACCATTACAATAGTTACAAGTTTGATAAAAGGCATCTACCACTAATATTTTACTAAATCTAAATAACTTGAAATTGATGGGAGGTGGGGCATAGTTATTGAAAGGATAGTTACATCATTCTCCCCATCTTTTCAAAATTTTGAACCTCCTAGTTCAAAGATCTCAAGAAATCGAGACTATCACAACCTACCCTTTGACCTTGTTAGGTACTTTTTCATTTTATTGCATAGTTTATTCCTCTGCTTCAAGCCTCTTGTTGGTGCATAAATTGTCCTCATTTTCCATTTTATTATCTCTCTTTTCCCACCTTCTTACAAGCTTAGATCTAATTTTAGTAGTCCTCCTCTACTGAAAGCCATTATGGCTCTTCTCATCACTTGTCCAAAATTTTGTTGCATTTGCACATAAACTATTAAAAATAAAATTAAGTTAAGAAAATAAAATATATCATTGGTGCTTCTTCCCCTTTTATATGATATTAGTTGTCTTATCATAAACTATCAAGAGTCCATAATTTTCCTCTTCATCTATTTTTACTACTATATTAAAGCTACTGGCATGCTCACAATATCATGCACTTCACATTCATTCTTCACAAAGATTCTCCACAATTCAATATGGGGACTCCAAAGATCTCCATATTTATTAGTTCTTCATCTCTAAAGTGAACTTTTCTCACAACTACAACATCTTGGACCACCTCTAGTGATTGGTTGCAATCCTCTTCATTGCAATTTTTTAACTCTTCTCTTCTCCCATTGTAAACATCAATGTTTCCCCTTCTTTAGGGTAACACAACTCAACATCTTCATCCCAATCATCCTTTTAATCTTCATCCCACTCATCTATCACCTCCCCCTCTCATGCAGGAGCACCCGAGAACATGTGCAATCTACATCATTCAAAACATTTGAATCTTGTTTACTCATTTTTGGTTTTGGTTTTCTCCATTTTGAGTTGCATTCTAACTCATTTTTGACAGTCGATTGTGAAAGAATTTAAATGGCGTTGTGTAAGACTGAAAAATGTCATATATTGACATGCATTTGAAATTTGATTCAATTGAAATAATTTCCATCTAGGTCATGGAGATTGGTATTGGGAACACCATTTAATTGTTCAGTTTGTTAACACACCCACTTAAAAAGACAAGTGTAGAGAAATTAAGGAAGAAAATTGTATGGGTTGGGTTGCTTGAGTAAAATCGATTAGTGTAAGACCATGCCCATATTTGAATATATTGCCAATTTGAAATAAAAGATTATGAGGACAACTTTGAAAGAAATAATGATTAAATTTTATTGTTCAACGCTGAAATGGAAGATGAGGAGTCGACCAAGAGGAATAGGGAAGAAGTTAAAAAGACACAAGAGAAAATGAAATGACAAAGCATAGTCCAGAGGGGAAAAAGATGTCTGCCAAGCATCATGAAAATAAGAGGTAGATAAAATACAAATAGCAAGCCGCATGAGCCTATGGAGAAATGCAAGAGGAAAAGTCTACACCAGATGGTAGAGGAAGTTAAGCACACCATATATGAATAAATCTAAGAATTGAAAATTAGGTTATGTGAAAAGAGGCTGTGCCACATCATCTAGTAAAAGAGATTTTAAAAAAATTAAAATGAAAAAGATCTGAAGTGCAGAAAGAGGAGTCGAGCGAATAATTGGTGATGACATGATATGAACATAGGAAGGCGGATTGTAGAGAATAGAGAAGAGGTGCACAGTAGGGGAGAGAAATGGTCAAGGTCGACCATAAAGAAAAGACAAAATAGGCATTGCAGGCATGTGAGGGATGGTTTCGAAGATAACACACACAGAGATTATTAAGACGATGCTAATTGTAGATTATAGTTGATGAAAGGATTCGTGGGCGTGTAGATGGGATTTTGAGTAGATGAGATAAAATATGTAGAGGAGTGAGTTCGATAGAGAAATTAATGCCAATGGACTGGCAGGTTGTAACATGAAACTTGTGGAATGTTATGATTTGGTTACTGTGAATAATATAATGAATTTAGAACTGAGTTTGAATACAAGTAAATTTTAATAATATTCTATTGATTGGAAAAATGAATCAAATTGTTTTTATTGTTGTGTGAGACATTGAATTGGATTTCAATTGACAAATGAAAATGTCATATTGAATTGTTGTTTGACTGCGAAACTAGGGGAATTTTTTTTTTTTTCATTAATTGGTATTATTTTGGAAATTTGAGTTTTTCTTTCTGCTTCAAATGGTATTGAAGCGAGGGGTTCTGAGTGTATAGGTAGATCACCGAATGTGAGGCAACCTATGCTAGGACCTATGGGTGGAGAGTGAAGTTAGAAGAGTTTCGAGTATATAGACAAAGCATCGAATGTGAGACAACCTATAGTGAAAGTACGGTGAACAAGAGCTCATGTGAGGATTGTTGCAGGTAGAGAAAAGCCCTAAGCAATTGAGAGCTAGGGAGCCGCAAAAAAAAAAGTGTGATTGTAGTTTATAGAGTGTGTGATGAGAGTTATGAGATGGGGATACTATTGAGGAAGAATCCCATGGTATGGGATGGTTGGGGGTAATATGAAAAGAGGAAAATTTTAAAGATGATGACTGAAATAAATATGAGATTAGATAGGATGGAAGTGTGGCAGCGTGAAGAATTTGTTGAGAATGATGAAGACCAACATGAGGTTGCAACGAATAAGGAGAATGAGAAAGAGGATGCAAGTGTCACGGTAGTGGCTGAAATGGTGAAGGTAAAGAAAGGAGTGGTGAAGAAATTGGTGAGATTGTAGTGGTAGAGGTGTGATTGCAGTTATGCAAATTGAAGATGGAATGATGGAATACGAAGAGGTTGCAACAAAGGATGAGGAAGAAGATTTGTTATTACAGATTTTGGAAATGGAAGAAGAATGGATGGAAAATATTGTAATTGTAGCGAAGGGTGAAGAAAGAAACATTATAGTTGATGATGGTGCAGGAGATGTCATAGTGAAGGATGATGTTGTAGCTATGGAGAAGGATGAGGAAAATCTTATTGTATTTTGTAATGATATTGATTTCCCTTCGTTTGCTATGATGAGAATTGAAGAGTATGGAGAAGAGTACATGTAGATATTTAATTTCCATGAAGTTGTAGATGCAAATTTTGGTGAAGATGTTACAGACTGTTGTTATAAGGATGATGTCATATTTTGGTGGAGGTGGTCGGTTGATGGTGGGATGGATTCCATGAACAAGGAGCAAAGAGGAAAGAGTCTTTGGAGGAGGAGGACGGTTCAACATGGACATGAGTCAACAATAGGAAGGGAGAAGAGGGCACAATGTAGTTAAAGGAAGATGGTGAGTGTTCCAATAAGCTGCTAGAAAAAGAGGAAGAAGAACTAATTGTGTGCACAAGATTCAATGATGGGGTTCGATGTAGGTTGGTTACAACCTGAAATAGTGGTTTGACTACTCAACTCAACATTTGTGAGCATATGCTCACAAACTTTCTACCTGGTGTGTCTAATGCAGGAGAACTCGGGTACACCTGCAATCAACATCATCAAAAACATTTGAATCTTGTTTGCTCATTTTTTGTTTTGATTTTCTCCATTTTGAGTTGTATTCTAACTCATTTTTAGCATTTGATTGTGGAAGAAGTTAAATCATGTTTTGTTATAGATTGACAAACATCAGATATCAACATGCATTTGAAGTTTGGTTCAGTTGAAATAACTTCCATCTAGTTCATAAAGATTGGTATTGGGATCACCATTTAATTGTTCCGTTTGTTACTATGCCCACTTAAAAAGATAAGTGCAGACAAATTAGGAAAGAAAATTATATGGGCAAGTGTAAGAACATGCCCATATTTGGATATATTACAAATTTGAAATAAAAAGACTATGAGGATAGCTTTGAAAGAAATAATGATAAAATTTTAATGTTCAATACTGAAATGGAAGATGACGAGTCGGCCAGGAAGAATAGGGAAGAAGTTAAAAAGAGACAAGATAAAATGAAATGACAAGGTACAGTCCAGAGGGAAAAAGAGGTCTGCCAAGCATCATGAAAAGAAAAGGTAGATAAAATACAAATAGCTTGTCGTGCCCCTATGGAGAAATGCAAGAGGAAAAGTCTACGCCAGATGGTAGAGGGAGGTAAGCGCACCATATATGAATGAATCTAAGAATTGCAGATTGGGTTATGTGAAAAGGGGTTGCACCACATCATATGGTAAAAGAGATTTTAAAAAAATAAAATGAAAATATCTAAAGTGCAGAATGGAAGAGTCAAGCAGATAATTGATGATGACATTGTGAACAGAGGAGGGCAGATTGTATAGAGTAGAGAAGAGGCACACAGTAGGGGAGAGAAATGGTCAAGGAAAACCATAAAGAAAAGATAAAACAGGCATTGCAAGCATGCCAGAGGGACAGTTTCGGAGAGAACACAGAGGAAGATTATTAAACTTCGATGCTAATTATAGTTGATGAAACGAGTCGTCGTTGTGCAGATGAGATAGAATGTGCAGAAGAAATTATTGCCAATGGACTAGCGGGTTGTAACTTAAAAACTTGTGGAATGTTATGATTTGGTGATACTGAATAATATAATGAATTTAGAAATGAGTTCGAATGCAAGTAAAATTTAATTTTTTGGAATATTTTATTGATTGGAAAAATGAATCAAATTGTTTTCATTGTTGTGTGAGATGTTGAATTGGATTTCAATTGACAAATGAAATTGTCATATTGAATTGTTGCCTGACTGTAAAACTAGGAGGATTGTTGGTTTTTCGTTAACTGGTATTATTTTGGGAATTTGAGTTTTACTTTCTGCATCACCCTCAAACTCTTTGCAAAACAAATTTAAGGGCATTCCATCCACTAAAAATTCTAACAAATTCTCGAGAGATATAATATTTCCCTATTATAGTAGTTTTATGGACTTTTAGTAATTCCTTCCTCTCTAAAAAATAGCTTTTTTTCACAAGATAGCCAATCCTTTTCACATTCTCACAACCTTTAAAATCCTTTGCTTCACCTTTCTTTTTCTTTTTCTCTCCTATTATTTCTTGCCTTAGAATACTCTAACTCCCACCTTAATTCCTCCAATCCAAAATCCACCTTTTACAATTCCTTTTGTTCATTTTATTTTTCTATCATTCTTCATTTGATTTCTTATTCTAACTTGTTTACACTATTTTTCACATCATAAAAAAACTCCACATGCGCATCTATAGCCATACCCAAACTCTTCCTTGAGATACTCATAAATCTTCTCACAAATTCTCTATTGCCTACATTTTAGGATACTCTAATACCAAAAATGATGTAGATTATTCTAATATACAAGTTAATCTCTTAAAAACAATCATATGCTCTTACTAGTCAATAATCTTCTCTAGGAATTGTATCAAACATAATCTTATATAGAAGGATCCATAATACTCATTGAAATATTCTCCATGCTAAGAAATGAGTGCAACATAATTCAAAGCTATAAATGAAGATAATACTTCCATACAACATGAATCGTATTGCATTAGTAAAAAATAATAATGGTTACAAAAGTATCTACTGTATCTAATTTTACATTAGACTAGGACTATTTCCAAACCTCTCATATCTCCCAAAAATTAGCAAACCCCAACTAAATTTCTACTATAGTTACAATTTAGTAAAAGGAAACCACCACAAATATTTTCCTAAAATGTTTATACAAATTTGCTCCTCCAAATAAATAGAGAGAACACCCTAGAAGAGAGTAAGAAGATGTCTCCAAATATTGCTCAAAGAGCTTGATGCTAAACTATAATAGGTACTAATCAATCAAATCAAGTATCAAATAGGACTTGGAATGACTCATAGAGTCTATATGAGAACTACACCAAGAACTAGTTACTTTTATAGGTGGTGTCAACATAAATGGTGATAAAGATGAATGATGGGGTTTAGAAACTATAGATTGTCACCATATAGAGGTAGAGAATAAACATTTAGAGAAGATACAACTCTATCAGAGTTGTCATCAAAGATGAAAACTAAGTCATGTCCAGTCCATTGTCCAAAGTGATGTGGCAGCAAATTCCAAACACACTATACATAGAGAGTTTCACGATACAAGTCAGAAGAGCCTCTGGATCAATAGACCCCTACTATAAGGTTTGTAGTCCAAGTTTCCACGCTGGCTTGCAAGTGGAGGGGTCCACGTAGTAAGAAGATTGGCCAATTATTTGCACAAACTCAAACCCACTAATGCTAAAGCAAAATGGTAGTTACAAATATGCAGGTGGCATGGCAAACAAAAGGATAACCAGTTTATTAAGAATAGATGCACTAAATAATAACCAGTTTTATTAAGGATAACCAGTTTTATCAAGGATAACCAGTTATGTTGATCTATGGAGGTAAAAGATGTACGATGGCTAGAAAATGAATCTTCTGGGTATGTGCCTTGATCCACGAAGGATATATCTTAGAGTTTTAGGAAAATTCACCTCTAGCAATTTACCACCACTAATTCACTTTCAACAATTCATCGTCATCATAAGTTCACCATGTGTACAATTCACCACCAGCATTTCATTGTCATGGTATATTCATCCCATATACAATTAGGAAACATGATGCATATACCATGGCGATGAATATACAACGACGATGAATTGCTGGTGGTGAATTGTACATGCAGTGAATTTGTCGTGACGATGAATTGTTGACGATGAATTGTTGGGGATGAATTGTTGACGGTGAATTGCTGGCGCCTGAAGCCATATGATACTAGCTTTCCTAATGATCTTTCTATCAATACTATCAGATAGTTTTCTGATTGATGGTTTTCCATGTTCGGAGATTTTTTGTGCTGTTAGAGTCTAATGGTGTAGTAAGATTTAAACCAAAATGCCCCAAAAATCAATCACTTGTAAAAACTCAATCATACAAATGTATGCAAAAATCAAGATGAAAACTAGCTTCTTAAAATTTTATATTTGTGAACAAAAGCATGTATCCCAGTTGTTTGACAGGATGCGTGAATTGTTCATTTCGTTGTGCTTAATTAAGTTTCTCAAACTCAAATGCATGGTATTCCAAATTTTACATGGCAGGGTATATGGAGGGGAATGATATGTGGGACAGCAGTCCAGACCATTGCTCTGGTTTTTATTGTGTATCGATGTGACTGGGATAGAGAGGTAAATACTAAATCTCATTTAATTTGTTTTGTTGTTCAAGCATATTCTGTCATCTAGTAATTACTTTCAAGGTTAAACAAATTTGTAAATTATTATATTGTGGTACTAACTACAGGCTACTCAAGCCATAGATCGAGTCAGTTCGAGGTCTAGAAAGGAGATCCCCTAGTTCTAAGGTAAGAGGAATCCTTATCTAAGAACCATTTTTTAGAAGCTTGCATGGTACTGCCAGCTTAAGGAGGAGGAAAGAGCTGGACATGGCTTTGTCTCCCAGAGGAAGCATAATTATAAGACTATTCTATGCACGGGTACTAATTTCTATTTTTGCACTGTTTTATATATATATATATATATATTTTATGTTCTAATCTTCTATTCTAGCAATGTAGGGTTTGGCTTTAGTTGTGCAACAAACACTGTAATGATTGAACCTAAATAAGATAGATTTTATGTTGCATTTAAGTTGATGTTTTTTCAGTTTTAAATCTCATATTAAGATGTTTCTATGTTGTGTGGGAATGATTTAACATCATTAAATATGAATTAAATATATGTTTATTTGATTTAAATATAATTTAAAGGTGTATTGTCTTATTTTTAGAGTAGTTTAATAGTGATTTCAATTTATAATGTAATATTACTTTAATTTATAGAGCTTTTGTGATATAAGGGTAATTTAAATTATAATGTATAGTGATATTATAATTAAATAAATATTAAAAAAGTGGCCATTTTAATCAAAAGTAGTTATTTAAATACTGGTTTTTGTTTCCTTTATGAAGTTAAAAAAACTAGTATTAAAAGAGAGAGCAAGTTTTAAAATTACAACCTAAAATATTAGGCCTTTATGTAAGAAAGATGCAAAAGATAAAAAAAAAACTTTCTAAAATAGTTACTAAAAATTCAATATGTGGAAAATGCTAATGGCACGCATGCACTTCTAGAGGCATGCACTCTATCCATATATGTACATGAAAAAAAAAATGTTAGCAAGAAAAAATTATGTGTGCATGAGTGAGGAAGGGTTTGAATTATATCCTTATGATCCAAATTATTTCCTATATGAAACATAGAAAAAGATATGGGTGCAATCACCAAATGAGATTAACAAATGGGTGCACCTAATTTTTGACTTGATGTTTCATTCAATTATGAGGGGTATAATGCATAAATAACAATAAAAAAACAAACCTAACTGTTATAACAGTAAAAAGGTAGGTTTTAAGATGCTAAAATGATGTGTACCTTTTTTGAAAAAGTGTTCTTTCAGGCCTCACTAAGGATTCATTCGCCCAGTGGTGAATGGGTCCCTGCTAGGGTTTTGGAAAGGTGATTTTTGGGTTTTGTTCTTCAATGTTACACTCCCAGATCCCAAGTGTTCAACTCCTAAAATTTGGAAATAAATTATGTAGCTTAGTTTCCACGAACTTGCAACAAAGATGACAACTTTGACAACTTTTGTTCTCCACTTGATCTTCAATCTAAAACCTGCAATCACATATCAAGAGAGGAGAAAATGTTGATTGTTAGGGAATAGGGATTTGTCTTGGTCAAACCCTATTTTGGTAATTAAACTTTGAAATGAAACAATGCATAAAAGGAAAGATGAATGAACAAAGTAATGCTACACCTCACCAATTCTCAATTTAACCTTGGAGTACAAATCAACAATTTAACATGAAGTGGCCTCGATGTATGTAGATTTTGATCATGAACTTGGCATAAGATAATGGCTTTGAAGACTTGAACTTGATCACCAATGCTACAACATCACATTAATTCAACAACATGCATGAATTTGACACAATGAATTAGATCTTTGATTTCTGCAATAAACTCTAATAATCTTCCCTTGAATGCTCTCTTGATCATAAACTTTCTATAATGCTTGAATACTTGAATGCTTAGATCTTCTAGGATGAAACTATGTGAAATAGCCTTATATTTATACTTAAGATTTAATCCCAAAATTCAAATAACACAAGCCGACATCAAATCTTGAATTTGAAATTATTAAAATCCTGCCAAGAATATATTCCAAGAGGGGTGTCCTAAGTTAAGGAGGACCCATTCGCCAAAGGGCGAATGGTTCCTAGCATACTTAACTAGGACATGTTTCAGGGAATGTGAAATAACATGCCAAAAGGGGGTCCTAGTACCTAGTGAGGACCCATTTTCCAGGTGGTGAATGGGTCCTAGGTTACTATCCTAGGATACATTCCTTGCAAAATTAATTTTTGTGTAATTTTATTTAAGAGTGTCAGGTTTTCTCCCTCAAAAAATGCAATAACTTAGGCTTGGATTTGAATTAAAGGGGCCAATTAAGCTCAAATTAACCTCGGTTAATTAATAAAACCCTATATTAGTGTGAAAGTGTAAAGAAACACTTTATAACATAAATAAGGCACAATTAAGTCCATTTTTAAATTAATCATTCATTCCCAAATTAAGTGTGAAAAAAGTTACTTTTTTCAACACTATATTTTTCCCCCACTTTAGTGAGAGTTTTCTCCCATGTCAAACACACACTAAAGTAGACATTCAAGACACTTATTTGTGCAACAAAGAAAAAGATACTCAATCATACACTATCAAAGACCAAGAAAATAAAGGATCCAACTTCAACCATTCCAACGTGATATGGAACACAGTTGTTTGTCCAAGAAAAGGGGAAGGATCAAGCCTTGATAGTCTTTCCAACACAATGTGGACTAGGTCTAAGCTATTTTTCCAAAAAAAGTTACAAAAAGAACTCGATGTCCACTATGCAAAGAAAATGACACACATGCTCACTCTAGGTAGTGGAACCTCAAGCCATCCACTAGGTTAGTATCCCAAAAGGACCGTGGAAAATGAGAGAATCATATTAGGCTCCCATACCATACCAAAGTTATCCTCCTGAAAACTTTGATAAGGCACCACAATGTTGAATGCTTATATGAATATTATGTCTATAGGTTTTTTTCAAGGGGATCTTGCTTTGTTTGTGTAAGGTCTTCTTCTTAGAGAACATTGTTCCTAATGTCTTCAAGAGAGGACAAATCAAGAATATCTGATTTCCACTTATGGGATGCCTCACTTCGCATCATTCCACTAAGGGAAAGTTGTACACTTAGACATATCACACTCTTGGAGGACATCAAGCCCAATGACACCACCTAGAAAAGGACACATCACAAGAAAAAGAACATCACACCATGAAATATGCAAAATGTTGAAAGACATGTCATCAATGTATGCCCCCACTTTAAAGTGGTTGCTAACACCATTGTTGTGACCAACTGCTTTAAAGTAGCCAATATTCTATCCCAATACATGAGAGCCTACTCAGAAAACCCTATTCCAAGTCATATGTTCTCAAAATAGAGCTAAATCATGAAAAAGGAAGGAGGGGTGGCCCCCAAAAATATGGAAGGGATCTATGGATCTAGGGTCAGTATGTCTTTGCTACAAGTTTTTTATAGAGCGTGGAACTGTCATCATTCCCCAAATACTCATAGAACTAGAAGAATGACACAAAGACAAAGAAAACAAAGAAAAATCCTTTGAGTCGACATGGAAGAGACCTAAATGTCTCGACACCTTGTATCATTCCCAAAAGGAAAACACAAGACAAATGAAAAACATAAAATGTTTACGACATAGAGAAGAATGTAGATACATATAGAGGAATGCACAAAAAGAGAGATATATACATTCAAACAAAACAACACAGGGGATCACATTACACATATGCAATCACAAAAAAGAAACATGAAAAAGAAAATAAAATGAAAAGACTAGTAAGACACATGCAAATCAATCTATAGCAGGTTGTCCACATCCCAATCTCAGTTGATATAAATGGAAGGTGAGCAACCAACAAAAGGGACCATAACACATGCCAAAACTAGGACAAGGCTAACTAACCCCTTGCCCCCACTAAGTGTAGGACAAGGATGAGCCAAGATAGGTGATGAGAATGAGCTCATTGTGATAAAGAGAATGATTTTCCATGTATGTATAATATGTAATAGTGATAATGTTAAGACCCTACAACTATTACATGACAAGGAGCAAAAGGGCATGCTTTAGGTCAAGATGGATTTGTAAAGGGTTTTAATTTCTTCAATATTCCTTTAAAGGTCGACAATCATCAGTTTGGTGTCCAAAGAATCTATGATAAGAACAATATGGTTTGGTTTTATCAATTTGTATTTTTTTCAAGTTTTTAGGTTTAGGTGGCAATTTGATTAGTTGCCAACATAAAAGAGCATAGAAGATCGTCTCAATTTTGGATAGTTGTATAAAGTTATAAAGAGATTCAGGAGGCTCATACAATTTTTGCAATTGGTGCTTTGGATGTTCATGTACTCTATATCTCTTTTTCTTTGGTTTGATTATGATGGTGTCATCACTTTCTTCTTCTAACTGCAAACCCTTTCCTTTTTTAGAAAAGGATGTGTTAGGAGTAACAAAGTGCTTGGAACTTGCGGGTTCGTCTCTCTTATGCACGGGAGATGTGATGTAAGGTGGTTGAGGAGGAGGAAAATTTTAGTGAATGATATGGACTAAGGAACATATGAACTTTATCAGATCATTATGTGTAAGTGTCATTTGTATATTCCCTATAAGAGGAAGGGTATGACAAGCGATAGGTTTGGTTTTCACGAAGTTTCGTAAGTTTTTTAAGTTCTTCATCTAACTTCCTTATGTTTTCATGTGGGATGTTAGTAATATATTGTGCATTATTTGTAGGAAGGGAAGTCATGGGAAATGAAGTATGCATGCTATGATCCATAGGAGGTTGATTATCAACACCATTAGGAAGAGAGCTAGAAAACCCAAGATCCACGGTGAATGGTATATCGTGGGATGACATGAGTCTCGAACTACATCTTACAATAGTATTTTTAATAGGAAACCAAGTTGTAAAGCTCATACAAGTTTTACAAAATTAGTGTGGAAACCCAAAATGCAAGAGGCTTACAATGAAATTCAATGACCTAGAATGAAATGTGTAATGCAATTTTTAGATTCTAAACAATGAAATTTGTTGATACACTATGCAATAATCTGAAAATGAAATGTTGTAAATGTAATTTTGAATTTAGACAATGCACTAAATAAACCAAATTAAGCTAGATCTAATGAAATGAATGAAACATAAAATCAACAAACTGAAACAAAGATCTAACAATAGCAAACAGAAGCACAAAACAAACAAAAAATCAATTTCCAAAAATTCAAATTTAGGTATAATCAGGGACTCATTCTCCCTAGGGTGAATGGGTCCTATATTAAAGTTTTGAAATTGATTTTTATAGATTTTTAAGCATTTCCTAATGATTTTCATATTCTGAAAGTTTGCTATAGTAAGTTTCACGTTTAGATTTATGTAAATGCAATGTGAAATTTGAGTGCAAATTATGACAAAATGATGACATAGAAAACATCTAGTTTGATATGCAATTTTGTTTTGATTTTCAAACACAATTTTATATGATGCAAGATGATATTCAAAATGACTGATTGTTTTTGTATTTTTCAGATTTTAAAGAATGCAAACAATGCAATCCTAAAAGCCTATATGAGATGCAAATTTGAATGCAAACTAAGACACCTTAAATGAGATCTAATTCAATGCAAATGAATGCAAGATCTAATCTCATATGAAAAGAAACTCCAAAATCAAAAAACTACAGTGCTCAAGAAGTCGGGTTCACCAAAATGAAACATAGAAAAAGAGAGGTGGTGCAATCACCAAATGCAATTAACAAATGGGTGTACCCAATTTTTGACTTGATGTTTCACTCAATTATGAGGGGTATATGCATAAATAACAATTAGAAAACAAATCTAACTGTTATAATAGAAAAAAAAGGTAGGTTTTAAGATGCTAAAATGATGTGTACCTTTTTGAAAAAGTGTTGTTTTGGGCCTCACAGAGGACTCATTCGGCCAGTGGTGAATGGGTCCCTGCTAGGGTTCTAGAAAAGTGATTTTTAGGTTCTATTCTTCAATGTTTGCACTCCCAAATCCCAAGTGTTCAGCTCCCAAAAGTCGGAAATAAATTTTGTAGCTTAGTTTCTGTGATCTTGCAACAAAGATGACAACTTCTACAACTTTGCAGCTTTGACAACTTTGCAACTTTGAAAACTTTTGTTTTCCACTTGATATTCAATCTAAAACCTGCAATCACATATCAAGAGAGGATAAAATGTTGGTTTTTAGGCAATAAGGATTTTCCTTGGTCAAACCCCATTTTGGTAATTAAACCTTGAAATGAAACAATACATAAAAGGAAAGATGAATGAACAAAGTAATGCTACACCTTACCAATCCTTAATTTAACCTTGGAGTACAAATCAACAATCTAGCATGAAGTGGCCTCAATGTATGTAGATCTTAATCATGAAATTGACATAAGATAATGGCTTTGAAGACTTGAACTTGATCACCAATGCTACAACGTCACATTAGCTCAACAACATGCATGACTTTGACATGATGAAATGGATCTTTGATTGTTGCAATAAACTCTAATGATCTGCTCTTGAATTCCTTCTTGAATGCTCTCTTGATCAAAAATTTGCTATAATGCTTGAATACTTGAACGCTTAGATCTTCTAGGATGAAACTCTATGAAATAGCCTTTTATTTATACTTAACTTAATATTTAATCCTGAAATTCAAATAACACAAGCCGACATCAGATCTTGAATTTGAAATTATTAAAATCCTACCAAGAATATGTTCCAAGAGGCATTCCCTAAGTTAAGGAGGACCCATTTGCCATGGGGAAAATAGGTCTTAGCATACTTAACTAGGACATGTTTCAAGGAATGTGAAATAACATTCCAAAAGGGGGTCCTAAGAACTAGTGAGGACCCATTCGCTAGGTGGCGAATGGGTCCTAGGTCACTATCCTAGGACACATTCCTTGCAAAATTAAGTATCGTGTAATCTTATTTAAGAGTGTTGGGTTTTCTCCCTCAAAAATGTAATAAATTAGGCTTGGATTTGAATTAAAGGGGCCAATTAAGTTCAAATTAACCTCAAGCCCTAGATTAGTGTGAAAGTGTAAAGAAACACTTTACAACACCCTAAATAAGGCACAATTAAGTGCATTTTATCACTAATTATTCATTCCCAAATTAAGTGTGAAAAATGGTTAGTTTTTTTGACACTACACTATTTAAAAAATATAGAAAATCAGACTCTCCCAAGACATTAAAGTAAAGGATTCATGGAGGGGAAGATAGGCGACATAAGTTTTAGGAAAATAACTTCATTGATCATAATAGGATTTCATGGTGCTTGCTAAGAGATCTTCTAGAAGATACTGTGCCCAATCACAACATTTACTAGAGTGCATTTTGTAGAGCTATAACCTATAGGGATGCTCATCTTTATTGCTCCACAAAACACATTTACTTTACAAGAGGGGTTTATTGTACATTGTGTACTTGCTTTGAATTTCATTTAAAAAAATCAATTCTTCAATATTTTTTTCTCTTGTCCCACTTCCTTCCCTTAGAAATAGAAGAATGAGGAAGAAATTTTTTCTTTAATCTATTTCTAAGGCTTTAGACACTAGAGGGATTTGTAATATCCTCCAAAATATTCTCTAAATCCCCCTTAAATCATAATCAAGTAGCATTTCTTGATTATTCATCATCTCATTCAAAGGAAGTTGGGTTTCATTTACTACCTCTTGATTAGTTTTATTAGTTTTCTTTCCCTCCATGGCCTTAGTACCAATAGATCATGGGTGTAACATATCTAACCATACTCTTTTAGTTTTCACCTAGGTTTTAATACATGAAGTAAATAGTTCAATGCCTTTAAAACTTAAAGGTAATTTTTTTCTTTTCTAATATCACAATTTGCATTCTGCACAAAGGAAATTATATAGCATTTCATAATTGAAACAACATAACTAAACATCATGTAAATGAGACACATATTTTCAAATAATTTTTTTTAATAAGATTTATTATCAAATAAACAGTTTCATAATTTCAAATGAGAACAAGGTCAGGATATCCTTAGTTGGATTACTCTTCTATTTCATAAGTCTTGTTGTGTCATCTGCAAGAGGGAGAGCATCACCCAAGCGCTTTACCTCCAACCATAGACTAGCAGCCCCCTGCACACCTTCCAACTAGAAGTGGCACTACCCTTCGATGAAGAGTATAGCATAGGAACCTCTA
This sequence comes from Sequoia sempervirens, assembly GCA_007258455.2. NCBI lineage: Eukaryota > Viridiplantae > Streptophyta > Pinopsida > Cupressales > Cupressaceae > Sequoia > Sequoia sempervirens. Next base: position 277,254 of record VDFB02368807.1, on the reverse strand, counting down.
ATATTGCCATCTAAGTATCTAGTGTTGTGTTCTACATAACAAGTATAGTTAGACAACTATAGACATTCTCTAACTAAGTATGATGCTACTGACAAGTGCAAGCAAAGACTTTTGCACCTAGTTTGGCCAAATTTTTAAAATAATATATATTCGTCAACTTTCTTAGGAAGTAGTATCGTAAGTTCACCCACCTCTAACTCAACTTGGAAATCTTACTAACCTATGGTTAACTCTACTATTGGTTTGACCCAAAGGTTAACTTACTCAATATACGTGATTTCAAATCATTAGATAAATATAATGACTCTTGGTCTAACTTGGAATACTTATAAGGTTCAAATGATAATAAAGACTTTCTCTTCTCTTTATGTTTCAAATCTTAACACTAAAAATACAATATAAACTTGTGAAATAATAATAATATATAAAGATGCTATCTTATTAGATGGATGCAATGCCATTTTCATGTATTTTACAAGTCTTTGCTAATTCAATTTATGGAGTTGGTTTGCTTGGTTAAACTCAACTTAGAGAGACTAAGATTTTCCCTTAACCTCTCTCATATAATTTAACTCAAAATCTTATATATCTAGTTTGATTTAAACAAGTGTTTTACTAGTGTGATAACTTGGCCTAACCAACTAGTTATTTATAATTCATTTAATCTTTTAATATTTTTCTCATGAATATACATAAATAATCTAGAATATACAATATAAAAATATAGACGAGCTTAAATTATTAGGTTAAAGAAGATAAGAAGAATTTTAGCTATGCCTGGAAAATATTATCTAGGCTTTGATACTATCATATCTTTCTTTTAACTCAACAACTTGGACTCAGGCTTTCTACTCTTTACGAACTCCACACACAGTCTTAAACTTTTACAACTACAACTCCAACCTGAGACCAGCGGACTGTGTAAGATGAGCATCCAATCTTCTATGGAAGTCAAGCTATAGAAAGCCAACTAATCACCAAAATATGGTGCCCTGTGTTTTCAAGTTTGAAACCACTTAAATCACGCACAACACTTCCCTTCTTCACTTAGCCTTTTCACTTTCTATTCTCACAATGGAGAGAAAATAACCAGCAAAGAAAATACTTATTCCTTTTTCCCAAACTCACGCCCAACTCTCTCTAAAACTAATCTCATGATGGTAAGAAAAAATGAGCATCAAGATAATACTTATTCTTTTCACCAAATTGGTTTTCCTTTTCTCATTAAATGAATTTTCCCAAAATAGAAATTATTTGCCTCTTTTAGAGCCTCAATTGTTAATTTCTATAACCCAGCAACAGATTAATTGCACAATAAATTCACAGAAAGAAATCTGATTTATAACAATTAATACAACTGGGTTAATTAACAACTAATAATAGCAGAAGCAAAAATAACATGAAGCCAAACACAAAAAAGACAATAACATAGATATACCCAGGAAACCCCAATGCGGGAAAAAACCTGCAAATGTTGGATCTTCTATTCAGCCTAACAGCAAACTTTTCTTTCGAAAATACAATACAAGTTTGCTACAGCAATCTTGTATTTATAGAGCCTAGCTGCTTTACTTAGCGTGCAAGGAAAGAATCTTTCCTTGCTTTCTTTGGCTTTATTTACACATAAAATCACTCTAGGATTTATCTTATCCTCACAAACTCAGAAACATTCTATTAAAGAATAAAATCCCACTCTTGGATTTATCTTATCCTCACAAACTCAGAAACATTCTATTTAAAGAATAAAAATCCTGCTGTTGCTAAAAAATCCAACTCGAATTGTTTTAAAGCATATCTAATCTTGAGTTGCTTTAAAACAAATCCATATCCCACTTTTCTAGCTACAAAAATCAACACTCCCTCTTAGCGAGGAAAGTGTTCTGCACCACACCCAACTTGTCCCTGAAGAATTCAAACTTGCTCTTCATCAAGGCCTTCGTCAGGATATCTGCTATTTGTTCGTCCGTAGGAATGTAATTGAGCTTCACTATCCCCTTCTCCACACAATCTCTGATGAAGTGGTACTTGATCTCAATGTGCTTTGACTGTCATGAAACACTGGATTCTCAGAGAGTTTGATGCAACTCTGATTATCACAGTAAATGACTGTAGGATCCAACTCCTGATTAAAGAGCCCAACTAGAAGTTTCCGAAGCCAGATAGCCTCACATGTAGCCATACTGGTTGCCATATACTTGGCCTCTGCAGAACTCAGTGCAACTGACTTCTATTTCCTGCTGTACCAAGAGACTGCTCCTGATCCCAAACTGAAACTGCACCCTGAAGTGCTCTTTCGATCAGCTGTACTGGCCCAATCTGCATCAGTAAACCCCTTGAGCTTCACTCCATCCTGCTGAACATACTTCAGCCCATAATCAATGTGCCTCGGAGATATCTCAAAACATGCTTCGCAGCTATCCAGGCACACGTTTAGGTTCCACCATAAACTGACTAAGTGAGTTCACTGCAAAACAAATGTCTGGCCTGGTGTTGACCAGATACATAAGAGAGCCTATCAACTGTCTGTATAAAGTAGGGTCCACTGCCTCTGATCTGGAAGCATCAATCTTCTTCTAATTGGTCACAAGTGGCGTTGACATAGGCTTACAGTTTTCCATCCTGAATCGCTTCAAGATATCAATTAAGTACTTCCCTTGTCCAAGGAAGATCTCTCCCTCTTTCTGCCACAACTCCAATCCCAGAAAGTAATGCATCAACCCCAAGTCCTTCATCTCAAACTCTCCTGCAAGATCCCGCTTGCAATGTGCTATGAGCTCCTCTGACCCTGTGAGAAATAGGTCATCAACATATAACAACAATATGAGAAGTTCACCCTTCACCTGAACATAGTACAGGTTCGAATCTGCCTCACTCTTGATGAAGCCCACACTCTGCAAGTAACATCGATGTGACCATGCCCCAGAGCCGCTGAGTCCATACAAGGTTTTAACTGCATACATGAGAATCCTCTCATGTGCTAAACCCTTCTGTTGCTCTATGTAAATCTCTTCCTCAATCACCCCGTTGAGGAAGGCCGTCTTTACATCCATCTGATGAATCCTCCAACCCATCTGTGCTGCTATAGAAATGATAGCTCTTATGGATGAGTACCGGCTATGGAGCAAAAGTCTCATCATAGTCGACTCCTTCCTTCTGTGAAAACCCCTTAGCCACAAACCGGGCTTTGAACTTTTCCACACTACCATCTGCAGCATGCTTAATCTTATATAGCCATCTCGAGCCCACCACAGACTTATCTTCTGGTCTTGGTACTACCTCCCACACACTGTTCTTCATGATGGAAGAATACTCTTCCACCATGGCATCTCTCCACACTTGGTGCTTGGATGCCTCCTGAAAGCTGGAAGGCTCTACTTCAATTAATTCACTCATAAGTGCCACATAATCTGAATAACGTCTGGGAGCCCTTCTTTGTCTGACTGAATCTTGAGGATCACCTACATATTCTTGAGCCTCTCTTAATGTTTGCTCAGCTACCTTGTTTCTCCTCTTCTCACTAATAGGAATCTGAGGCTGAGGAATTATTCGTTCCTCTATCTGATCATCCTGCTTGTTCTGCTCTCCAGCTTGTGTGACTAAAGTTTGAGGAATTTGTGCTACCTCAACTGTGGATGATTGTTCCTCCTCATTCATCAAGTTACTTGACTTTTGAAGAGCCCTCTCTTCCTCAAACTTCACATCTCTACGAACCACTATTTTCCTGAGAGCAGGAATATAAACCCGATAAGCCTTAGAAGTTTCACTGTACCCAACAAGGATACCCTTCTCTGCAGTAGGTTCCAACTTGGTTCTCTTCTCAACAGGAATGTGACAATACACAAGGCATCCAAAGATGCAAATGTGCCCCAAATCTGGTTTCTTACCAGTGAACGCCTCTTCTGGAGTCAATTTGCCCAACACTTTGTGAGGGCTCCTATTCTGCAAATACACAGCTGTGTTGCAAGCTTCTGCCCATAAGAACCAAGGCAGATCCTGATCATGAAGCATGGCCTTGGCTGCTCCAACTATAGCCCTATTTTTTCGTTCAGCAACCCCATTCTGTTGAGGGTTGTACGGAACTGTCAACTCTTTCTTGATACCTTCTTGAGCACAAAAATCTTTGAAGGCATTCGAGGTATACTCGCCTCCATTATCAGACCTCAGTATCTTGATCTTCTTCCCAGTTTGGTTCTCCACGAGAGCCTTAAACTCTTTGAACCTACTGAAGACCTCATCTTTATTCTTCATGAAATATATCCATGTCTTCCTGGAGAAATCATCAATGAAGGTAACATAATACTCATATCCATTCAAGGATGTTGTTGACATAGGTCCACACACATCTGAGTGTACAAGATCCAAAATCCCTTCGGATCTAGTGTCGCTGCTTGGAAAACTGGTCTTGGCATATTTCCCAAGAGCACAACCCTTGCACACCTCATGCTTTTCTGTCTTCATCTCAGGCAGCCCTATCACTATTTCCTTAAGAATATTAAGTGCTCCATGGTGAAGGTGAGCCATCCTCCTGTGCCACAATTCTCCTATCCTTTTACAGCTACTAACCAACACATGTGCTGGCTCAAACTGTAACCGAAACAAGCTGCCATGCCTGACACCAATCACTTTTGCAATCTTGGAATCTTTGGGACGAATATAGACTTTTCCCCTCTCAAAGGTCACATGTAACCCTTGTCTTCCAAGGCAGAAACTGAGATTAAATTCTTTGTCATGCCAGGGACATACAACACATCCTCCACCAACAAAGGTTTGCCAGACTCCCTCTGAAACTTGACGGTGCCAATACCAGTTGCATGGTACTTGGCATTGTCTCCGAGCTCAATATAGAAATCCAGCTTCTTCTCCTCCAACTTGGTGAAACATTCTTTGACTCCCGTCATGTGGCGAGAAGCCCCACTGTCAATATACCATACCCTGTTGGCAATTGAACTTGAGAGACAGGCAATGAGTGAAAACTCATTTTCAAATCGTGATGCAAACTCGTCCACCTCTGCTGTAGCAGCAAATTGCTTCTTCTGCTTGTCCTTATTTTTCTTATTCGGACATTGACTGCATAGTGACCCATCTGATGGCAGCAAAAACATTTAATCTTGCTCAGATCTTTCTTCTTCCCACTCTTGGAAGAAGAACCTTCTGATTGCTCTTTATTGGACTTCTTCTTACCCTTGCTTGCAAGAGCAAGATTTTCTTCATCTTGAACCTTCTTTGTCTGATCTCCTCGATGAGCACCTTCACGGATCTCCTCCTGAACAAAATCATCCCAAAGTCTTGCCCAATCAGGTAGCCGATCTCTGCCGACAACACACTTGACAAACACTTCCCAGTGCTTTGAAAAACCATTCAAGGCTATACGCACCAACTCATCTTCTTTAATCGTCTCTCCAACAGCAGCAAGCTCATCCCTGACCTGTGTCAGCTTGGACAAGTAAGAGGTCACACTCTCGCCTTTGGACATCTTGGTATTATGCAATTTGTCCTTGAGCATCATCTTACGACTCTGATAGTCGCTTTGATAAAGTTTTGTGAGCGTATCCCACATCTCCTTGGCAGTGTCTTTCCCCGATAAATGAGGAATTAAATGATCTCTTACTCCATCCAGGATAATCCTCTGAGCTTTGGCCTCTTTGACTTCATGCAAATCTAAGGCAACAGGATCATTTGTTGGTGGGTCACTTCTGTGCTAGCATAGATCCATAGCCTGTTCTCCTTGAGAACAGATGTAATCCGAACCTTCCACTGCAAGAAGTTTGACGCACCCTCGAGCCTGTCCTCATATCGAACACTGGTTGCCATAGCTACAAAAGAACTGGAGACGAAAATCTAATGACTTTTTTTTTTCTTGAAATCTGGTTACAAATCTTGGCTTCGTATTCAGAGTTTAGAGCTCTGATACCATGTTAATTTCTATAACCCAGCAACAGATTAATTGCACAATAAATTCACAGAAAGAAATCTGATTTATAACAATTAATACAACTGGGTTAATTAACAACTAATAACAGCGGAAGCAAAAATAACATGAAGCCAAACACAAAAAGACAATAACACAGATATACCCAGGAAACCCCAATGCGGGGAAAAACCTGCAAATGTTGGATCTTCTATTCAGCCTAACAGCAAACTTTTCTTTCGAAAATACAATATGAGTTTGCTACAGCAATCTTGTATTTATAGAGCCTAGCTGCTTTACTTAGCGTGCAAGGAAAGAATCTTTCCTTGCTTTCTTTGGCTTTATTTACACATAAAATCACTCTAGGATCTTTCCTTGCTTTCTTTGGCTTTATTTACACATAAAATCACTCTAGGATTTATCTTATCCTCACAAACTCAGAAACATTCTATTAAAGAATAAAATCCCACTCTTGGATTTATCTTATCCTCACAAACTCAGAAACATTCTATTTAAAGAATAAAAATCCTGCTGTTGCTAAAAAATCCAACTCGAATTGTTTTAAAGCATATCTAATCTTGAGTTGCTTTAAAAAAAATCCATATCCCACTTTTCTAGCTACAAAAATCAACATCAATCAACCTTTCCAACTGCAACATCTTGCTTAGAAATTAAATGAATGGAGAATACTATTTAAAATGAATGTATGAGAAGCTCTCAAAAATACCACGACTAGCATTTGACCAAGTCTATTCCAATCCAGAACCCCACGACTATATTATGTTGTTAATTGCATTTAAAAATCAGTTTGAAATTCTATTGGTTACCTACAAGAATAGCCTCAAAGAATGGCATGATTTGCAACAGCATTGACACGCCTTCCAACTACCTTATACACTCATTTCCCAAGTCATGGATTCCAAAATAATAGGTATATGTTTGATGTTTCCCATCACCGTTTTTTGTGGCTTTAAATTAAACCCACAATGTGCAATAATTAGCCACCTATGTGACTTCACAAATAGTTTATTACTGCCCAAAACTAGCGCTATAATATGGCACTCACATTGCTTTTGAAATGCATTTCAAAAATCCTTAAGAATCAGCTTAGCTCAATGGTTTAGGAGAGATAACTTTGTTATATAAATATGGCTTTTAAATAAACAAAAGATATTTGAAATTAATTTAATTTGATGATTTAAGAGGATCATTAATGATAGGGGTCTTATTTTCTCTAAAGACACTTATTCTATCAACTTAGGTTTAAGACTCACCAACTTGATACATAAACTAACTTGACAAGGTTCCAAATAACCTAAATGAGTGTGTGTGTGTGTCAAATCATATAGAAATACCAAATGATTCATATACCAACTCCTCTCTAGGTGATACTCTCCCTCCCGCTTTGGAGGGCTCGAAATTCCTTGCATTCAACTTAGAGTAGCATTTACATATTTATTTGATTACATATGAAACATAATTAATCACAATATTGTTTATCATCACATAATCATTCAAAAGAAAATTCATCACATTGCATATACATAAATTCCATTCAACTATTAAATACCATAATGACATCACTATGCATTAAAACTATATTTAAGGTTAAAATAGTTCAGTAAATCAACAATGGGGTGTAACATATCCTCCCCCATAAGGATCATCATTCCCAATTATTCAAAGTATTAAAACATAAAAATATAACAAAGTTTTTTTCTAAGATTTTTCAAAAGTGTGAACAAGATGTGAAAATCTTTGCTTAATATCATTGTAATCCTCCCATGTAGAAGTGTCTTCTACATACTAGTCCTACTGGACCTTGCATTGAAGGACCTCTCTAGTACCTAAGTGGAGCCTACATATTTTAAGCACTCTGAGAGGCTCAATCATTACCACTCTTGGTTCATGTACCTATAATGAATTCTAACCAATAATATGATTACCACCTAGTATATATTTCTTAAGGTATGATACATGAAAGACATTATGCATCCTGGCAAGTGGTGGCGGTAGAGAAATTTTGTATGTGACTTGGTTGACTTCTTCAAGAACTTCGAAGGGGCCTACATAATGAGGAGCTAGTTTGGATGACTTTCCAAACTTAATTGAACTCTTTTTGTAGTTTGAATCTTAGCAAGACTTTTTCCCTTACTAAGAAACATCTTGGTACACACTTAACATCATCATAAATTTTTTGCATATCATTTACTTCTACTAACCTTTTCTTGATCAACTTGATATGCTCCTCCATTTTTTATAGCATTTCTAGACCAAGACTAATCTTATCTTCAAACAGAGTCATCTTGATAGTGGAATGATGAGAATTTTTATAAGAAAATTCTACTAGTGGTAGGCAATCTTTTCACTTGTATTTTTGATCCATGTAATACATTCTCAATAGATCTTTCAACACTTGGTTTACCCTTTCTATCTGACCATTTGTCTTAGGGTGATATGCTAAACCTATGTTCAACTAAGTTCCAAGTGAGGAAAATAGGTTTAGCTAAAACCTTGACATTACGTGTGCATCCCTATTAGAGATAATCTTCTTAGGAACACCATGCAACTTAAACACTTCCTACACAAATTTGTAGGCTATGACTAGCACCCCATCTATCAAATTTCCTAGTATGAAATGGGCTACCTTGGTGACCCTATCCACCACTACCAAAATAGCATTATAACTATTATTTGACATAGGAAGACCTTATACAAAATCCATATTAATGATCTACCACTTCCTTTCTAGAATTTCATGAGGATATAAAATTCCTATTATGTGATGATGTTCTACTTTCACCCTCTAGCATTCTAGACAAATTGCTACAAACCTTGCAATATCTCTCTTCATTCCTTTCCAAAAATATAGCAATTTCACATCAACCAAAAGTTTTCCACTCTAAGATGTCTTGAATATGGTGCAAAATGAACTTCTTTTCACATTGTATTCCTTAACTCCTTAGAGTCTAGTACATACATCCTTCCTCTAAATCTTAGTAGTCCATTTGGATCAAAATTAAACCCATCATACCTTGAATCTTGAGAATCAACCAAGAGAGTTTGTTTGATTTTCTCATAGTATTCATCTCCCTTGGACTTCTGCAACACTTGATTCTTGAAATCAAAATGAATTGATACCATCAAGGAGATATGCCTCCTTTGACTTAGGGCATCTGCAACTCGATTTTCTTTTCCCTTTATATAATTTATTTCAAAATCATAGTCGAATATTAGATCAAGCCATCTCCTCTTATGAGAATTTGGATTTGGTGGGTAAACAAGCACTTTAGACCATAATGGTCTACCTTCAACTCAAAAGGTTTCCCAAGAAAATAATGCCCCCACATTTGTAATGTATAAACAACGATAGCTAGCTCGAGATAATGTGGAGCATAGTTTTGTTCATAAGTCTTTAATTTCCTAGACTCATAGGCAATCACTCACCCTTCTTGCATTAGTATCTAATAGGTAATCCTTCTCTTGAGGCATCGGTGATGACCAAAAATTAACCTTTTAGATCTAGTACCTTTAGAATTGGAGTCTTAGTTAACTTCTCCTTTAATTGGTCAAACACCTCCTGACATTTTTCTGACCATTCAAACCTTTTTCCTTTCCTTTTCAAAGAAGTAATGGGGAAAGGTATTTTTAAAAAGGTAGCCACAAAATTTCTATAATACCTAGCCAAACCCATAAAACTACAGATTTCATGCACATTCTTTAGTGCAGGCCACTCTAGAATGGATTTGATTTTTTATGGATCTACTGCAATTCCCTCTATTGAAATTATGTGACCCAAATATTGTACTTTCTTTTGGAAGAAGTTGCACTTTGAAAGCTTACCAAATATTTTATGTTCTCTTAGACACTAGAGAACAATCCACAAGTGTTGGAGATGTTCTTCCTCATTCTTAGAATATATTAGAATGTTCTCTAAGAACACAAGAACAAAATTATCCAAACACTCTCTAAATACGATGTTCATTGGGTTCATGAATGCTACAAGTGCATTCTTCGGCCCAAAAGGTAGGACTAGGAAAGTTCATAATGTTCATATCTTGTTTTAATAGCTACTTTATGGATATCTTCATCCTTAATCCTTAACTAATAGTAACCTGATCCTAGATTGATCTTTGAAAACACTGCAACCCAATTCATTTGATCAAAGAGATCATCAATACGTGGAAATGGATACTTATTATTTATCGTTTCTTTCTTAAGCATACAATAATCTATACACAAGCACGGTGTACCATCTTTCTTCTTAACAAAGATCACTAGCGCTCCCCAAGATGATATATTGGGTCTAATCAATCCTTTTGATAGCAACTCTTTCAGATGAGCCTTTAACTCCATCAACTATGTTGCGTCCATTCTATAAGGAGCCTTGGATATGGATTTTGATCCTAGAACTATATCTATGGAGAAGTCGAAAGCTCTCTTAGGAGGTAATCTAGGCAATTCATCTAGAAATACATCTTCAAAATTCCTTAGAATAGGATACTTCTCCATGTCTAACCTTTCTTGTTCCATAAATTCCTATTCATCCACTCCTTGGAGGTTCTGGGATTCATAATGCATTAAGTCATCTTGGAAAATGAACTTTACTTTATCATCTATTTTCTCCATTTTAATCACAAAGAGTTGGCACATCCCTTTTGCTTGGCCTTCTTCAATTGAATGGTGATATTAGCCTTAACTTTACTTCACTAGGTGTATCTTGCAAATACACTTTGTTCCCAAGGTCATCTAGAAATTCTACCATTTTAGAAAAGTAGTCTACGTTAGCCCTATGCCTCCATAACCAATTTATCCTTGGAATGACATCATAAGATCCTAAGGGTGCTACATACAAATTTACTTTCATTGAGAAACTTGGAAATTCAACCTTAGCTTCAAACTGACACTCCTCTACCTATGCTCTTTTCTAGTTTGCATATTCTAGTGGCCATGATTTATCCATAAAACTAGCTTTTTCAAATATCTTGCTTACTAGTTTTTGAGAAATTAAACATTTAGTAGCATTAGTGTCCACTAAAATTGAAATTGGCATACAAAATAAAGTACCTAGAATCTTAATTGGAGTAATCTAGTACTCTACTTGATGATTGTCCAGTGTTGCATGGATCCTTTGTTAGAAAGTCACTTGCTAAGATGGTAAAGGGTTCCCACGAGATTACATCCCTTATGTCTTATTAGGACACTGGTTAGCATAGTGGTCACCACCACATCTATAACACCCCCTAGAGGTCCTCACCTTTCAAAAGGCTTTCCTAAGTTATCTTTGGTCCTCTTGGGGTTATTGTTTCTTCAGTCACCTCTTGACTCATTTCAATTGTTTCAAAACCCTTTATCACCTTTCATCTTGAAGTCCTGTCTATCACCCTTTTTCTTAAATGTTTGAGAGGATTGTGACTAGTTGAACTTCTTGTGGTTTTTCTCCCTATATGTAGATATGGACTTTAACTTTTTTTCTTTCTTGATTTATTTCTCATATACTTGGTCCATGGTAGATGGACCATGAATGTATACCTCTCCTCCAATTTGTGCATTAAGCCCCATAATGAATTTCCTTATCTGAAATCTTTCATCCTTCTGGTATTAAGGAATGTACTTCAAAAGACAAGTTAACTTCTCCTAGTATTCATTAACAATTGAATCACCTTACTTCAAGTTTTGAAAATCCATTAATTTATGATCAAAGTATAGTTTTGGAAACCATCTTTGTTTGAAGACCGCCACAAATTTATCCCACATTAGACTCTATGAACTCAGCCCTAGTTCCATTTTCTTGTTCATCCACCAAGTGGATGCTTCTCCAGATAGTTGGAACACTCTCCAAACAGCCTTAGTTACTTCAGAGTAGTTTCTAATCTTGAATAATTTTTCCATCTCTATGAGCCATTCCTTTTTGGCATCTCCACTCATAGCTGCTTCAAATTTGGGAGGTGTCACCTTCTTCATATCACTTGATAGCTCATGGGTGAATTGGTTTCTTTTCTCCACCTGGGATCTTGACTCTAAGTTGTCTTCTCCATGCTCACTCAAGGTAGTGTATTCATTTTGGTTCTTATCCTCACCTTCCTAGGATGCTTCATGCCTAGGCTTTCCTTGACCCTATATTGGAGTGAATTCACACCCCTTGCAAATTCCCCTTTTGTATCCCCTCACCTTAGAAAAATTAAACTCAATGATGCTTTTCCACTTCATCCATTCTGCTTCCACCCACTTGGCAGCTATTTGTAGTGTCGATGGGGGAATTTTTTTTACAAATGCTAGTACGTCACATGGACGTCTACATGATGCACTACCTCCTAACAAGATTCCCACCTCTAGAATCTACAAGGGTGTTAGAACTCGCCATTGGAGATGCAGTGTAACATTCCTACGCCTCTTGACCAACCTCAAACGGCTTCCTTCCCTCCATTTCACCTTCAAATTGCTCTTTCATTCATTCACTTCAACTTCTACACACTTCTTCCCACTTCTACATTTTTTCCTCTATCATACTTGTTGTTACACACTTCATTGTTGAAGCTCAAAGGAATTACTCTATCGGATTTTACTCTCATTATTGCAACAATGATGGCACTTGTAAGTTTGTGAGCTCGCATCTCCCTTCATGTGCTTGAGGTCATTTTGTTTGAGAGGTGATATCCACTTTTTTTAGCATTTTCATTTGATTTCGTAGCATAGAGTTGTTACCATAGCTTGGTTGTCCTTTCTTTCCATACTTTATCGCATTTTCTATCTCATGGCTATTTTAGTTGTTCATGGAGGTGGGAACACCAAAACAAGGGTTTGACTATGACAAGCCCTGAAACATCCCCAACATTTTTTCCCTGTTAGACTATGTGTAGGTGATCATGTTTGTGTGGAGCTTGCGGGAGGCTAGATCACTCATGAGTTCAATTTTCTACCACCTTTCACTCTTGTCAAATTCTCTTCTTAAGTTAAAGAATTATTTTTGCTTTCCTAGTATTTTAGCTCCTTTATGCTTTATGCCATTATATAAATATCTATTTATCACGTTGTAGTTAGTTCCCTATTAAGTCTTAGTTGTATTCCATACTCCATGTCTGTATGGACGCCAACACCCAATCAGGATGCTAGTGTGTCGCGTTGTCATCTATCTTCTGCACTAGGGTCCTCTGGAAGAGAGCTTTCGTGGTCTCAATTTTGGATTGGGAATCTACTCACCTGATTCTCTAAACCTGTCAGGTTTGCAAAAGGATAGTGACATACTAGTCATCCTTCCTTTTCATCTTCCTAAAACACTAAAATTACCTTAAACAATCCCTAGCATGAGGTAGATCAAGGCAGCTAATCATTCTAGACCCTCCATGACTTGAAGTCCTGAGCATTTGGTCCCTCTCCTCTACATTTTGGTGAACCTAACATGAACTTTTCTAGTTCCATTTGGTACTGTTGAAAGACTCTTCCCTCGTGTTCTAGGAGTGTTGTGGTTGTGAGTGTTGTAGGATGCCTAGCCTTGCAACCCAACCTACAACCCCTAGTGGTGTAGCTAGGAGGATTCCTAAGCGCTACGAAGTGAAACCTTGAGTGGGTTACCATCTAATTGTGAAACCCTTGGGGGCTTCTGTGAAAGTCTTGGGTCAGTGTAGGATCATGGGGGTCCAAACTAGGCCTCTAAGTGGTGATGAAAATTTAGAAAATCAAAGTTAGGCAATTTGACATAAAAATTTGAATAGGTTATTAACATAATTTGAAAAATATGTAACAACAAAAGTTGTAGCAAATTGATTGTAGTTTCTAGGCTACTAGTCCTTTTTGAAAAAAAGTAATTTTTTTTTGAGAAAAATTGAAATTTCAATGCAGTGGTACTAAATTTTCAAGAAAAATATAAGAAGCAGGTGTATGTCTAACCACCCTAAGTACAAGAAAAACATAATATTTTTTAAAAAAATTCAATATAAGTAGACACATGCCCGAATGTGCCAGGTTTTTTTTTATAATTTATTTCTATGTAAATAATTAGTTATGATTTGTTTATTAGAACTTTTTCAAAATTATTAAAATTTCTATGTCTAACCACCATAACTTAGTCAAAAAATTATGAAATTCAGTTTTTTTTTATCCTATAGTATGTGAAGCATAGAATGTGGTGCATCTTGTAGATTCGAAAAATGTTAAGTAGTTTGAAAGTTATAGAATTTTTTTAATTAGCTTATCAATCAGGACTTTAGACGTAATGTAGGTAGAAAATCAATAATAATTATTTATTAAATTCAAAATAAGGAAAAAGTTATATTGGTGGAAAGATGACAATTTTTTCTATAAACCCTTTTCGTTTGATGAAATTCGGGTCAAAAAAAGTCATCAGCCACAAGGGCGAACTTCGGAAAACTAAACAAATTTTCAAAAACACATTTTTTGGGTTGACTTTCCAAGTCAAGCAATCCCAAACCAAATCCCGAGCCAGTATCCGTTAGTTATATTTACTTATATTATTTATAATGCATAATATTATATAATATGTATTATATATTTATAATACAGATATTTATAATATATAATATATAATATTATATTGTATACTACATAGTACATATATTTTGTATAGTATATTATATATTATTATATTATATATAGTATATAGTATATATATGAAATATTATATTATATTAATATTATGTAATATATATTATATATATTATATAATATATTTAATACATAGTATATATTATATATTTATTGATGTGTGACCAATTTACAAGAGAGAGAGGAGTGGGAGGGATGTGAGAGATAGGGAGAGAGAAAGACCTAAGAGGGAGTGAGAGACCTGAGAGGGATGGGGAGATAGAGCTGAGAGAGAGAGAGAGAGAGTCTTGAGAGGGAGAGAGAGAGTCTTGAGATGGAGAGAGAGAGACTTGAGAGGGAGAGAGGGAGGGAGAGAGTCCAAGAGAGAGATACTTGAGAGAAACGAAGGGGGGCTTGAGAGTGAGAGGGAGAGAGAGAAAGAGAGAAAGACCTGAGGGAGAGAGGGAGTTGAGAGGGAGAGCGGGTGGCAAAGAGGGAGAGAGAGAGAGACTTGAGAGGGAGAAAGGGAGGGAGAGAGGAAGCTTTGAGAGACTTGAGAGAGAGGGGGGGCAGGGACCTGAGAGTTAGAGGGAGAGACAAACAGAGAGTTGAGATAGAGAGAGGGAGGGAGAGATAGAGAGAGAGGGAGAGAGAGGGGGGGAGAGAGGGAGAGAGGGAGATACATGAGAGAGGGGGGGAGAGAGAGAGAGAGAGTTAAGAGGAAGAGTGTTTTCTCATGTTGGGACCCTCTAGAATAAGTGATACAACCATCAAACAAAACCATTACAACTCAATTCAACATTGATGCCATTAAAACATTCAAGTTTAATAACATGTCATTAGATCATTCATGTAAAAGGTATAAAATCATCATGAATAAGAATCACTATCTTCCAATCACGATACATAAGCAAGAATATTATGTACACCAAAGGGATTTGATGCAAATTTCAAACAAAATCCTTAGAAGACATCAAGATACATGTTAATTAGATTGTTCATGTGAAATCTATACAATAATTGTGATCAACAAATAAGAAATCAGTCAACCATGATGCATGAATAAACACTATATATGCACACTATATATGAACAAACACTAAATTAATAGATTATTTAATATTTATTACTAAATTTTTGTCTCATCATTACACTATTATATTAATAAATTCAACACTAAAAATATCCATCCAACCAAATTCTTTATAAAATATCCATCCAAGAGCAATTTTTTTATAAATATAAGATCATTGTCTAAATAAAGTTTTGTAGCTCTTAGTCGCATCTATTCATTTCTTTGTGTTTTCCTCTTTAGATTGGGACTATCTCCTTTCCTCTAGCCATCACTGATTCTCTTCTAAGTCCACTTCCATGGACCTAATCGCATCAACAACAGTTTGCATTTTTTATGCAAAATGCCTCAATAATGGGTGAACACATTCTTCATTTTGAATAGCGTTAACTTCATCATAAATGATTCTAACATTCACATTGAATTGTTCTTGAAAGCAAGCACCATCGGATGCAGGTGGTGGATGTGGGTGGTTACGAGGTGGAGTGGTTGGAGCTAGAGGGCGTGTATCCATGATTTAGATCTGTAAGTGAACTTGCATTAAATTTTTAATTTAAAAATGTAAGACACATGTTTTAAAATCCCCTTAAACCATTCAATATAAATGACTTAATTGAATACAAATGAAAAAAATTGTAAAGCTCATTTATATCTAAGGCATGTAAATGGGAAAAAAAAATGTTTTAAAGTTATGCGAAATCTCACTTAAAAATACATTAAATTTTTACCTCACTACAATGTGGAAGTGTTAAGCTCCAAATTGCCAATACTTAGTGACTCTGTATACATAGTTAGTAATTTTTAAACAAAACTTGTCCCTACAGCCATAGGGAAATGGGAAAAGTTAATGGGAAATAATCGATGGGTTGTGTGAGAGGCTATCATTTGTCTATGGCCTCCCGCACAACCCATCGATTATTGCCCATTAACTTTGCCCATTTCCCTATGGCTGCAGGGACAAGTTTTGTCTAGTCAGTACTAACAATGGATCCAGATTCAACAGCTATTGGAAATTTAGAGCACTTACAACAAGGATCCTTTCTATTTTGAGAGCTGAGGAGAGTCAAAACAATTAAAAAAAATTTAAAAAAATTGGTTAGCAAAGAAATACTAACTTAAGAATAAGAAAAAAATTTAAGAAACATGAGAATAAATGATAAAGAAGGAAAAATAGACAAGAATGTAAAACAATTTAAAAAAATGCAGAAAGGGGGTAATGAAGGTTCTATTTTATGTTTGTTAGTATGCTAGGTTCAATTTTATGCTTTTTTTCTAGTAATGAAGGTTCATTTTTTTTGTTTGATGTTTTGTTTTTGTTTTCCACTAACTAGGGTTTCAAAAAAAAATTGTAAGTTTAGATAGAAATGAAAAAATTGAATAAAACTATAAAGAATGCAAAAAAAAAATTAAATTAATCACTAATTACTAAAATAAATAGAAAAAATGCAAAAAACACATACCTAGAACTCGCTAGAGGTCGTTGATTGACAACTGCATCACAAAAATGAGGCAAGGTTCGTGAAAATGAGGAATATTTTGTGTTATAAAGTCCCCAAAGAAACATATATTCATTTATTATATAATAAATTTATTGTATATAAATATACAATAGCATATTTCACATATACATTATATTATATATTATATAATATATGAAATATATTATATAGTATATTTAATACATCTCTTCAACAAAACGGATATCTATTTATAACAGATATTTGTTTATTATATAATAAATTTATTGTATATAAATATACAATAGTACATTTCACATATACTATGCATTATATATTATATAATATTTTTAATACATTGTCTCCCTTTGAAAATGAAGTAGAGTTTCTCCCCAACAAAACAGATATCTGTTTTCTCTATTATTAATTTATTATATATAAATATACTATAAATTATATAATATATATTATATATTAAATATATTATAGTATATATTATATATAATATATACCATAATATATGTTATATATTAAATATATTAAAAGTATATATTATATATAATATACACTATAATATATATTATTTATATTCTAGATATATTGTATACATATAATATATTTAATAAATAGTCTCCCTTTGAAGTCTCCATCTCCCTCTCAGATCTTCAATATATATTTAATCATTATATAATAAAGAGAGGGAGAGAGAGAAATACCTAAAAGGGAGAGAGGGAGAGAGAAACCTGGAGAGAGGGAGAGAGGGAGGGAGAAAGAGAGAGTGGGAGAGAGAGAGTGGGAGAGAGGGAGAGAGAGGAGAGAGAGAGGGAGAGAGAGTGGGAGAAAGATAGTGGGAGAGAGAGAGAGAGGAAGGGAAGAGAGTGGGAGAGAGGGAGAGGGTTGAGAGAGAGAGAGAGAGAGAGAGAGAGAGAGAGGGGAAGAGAGAGATGGAGAGTGGGAGAGTGGGAGAGTGGGAGAGAGAGGGAGAGTGGCAGAAAGGGAGAGAGAGAGAGTAGGAGAGAGGGAGGGAGAGTGGGAAAGTGGGAGAGAGGAGAGTGGGATAATATATATTATATATTTATTATATTAAATATGTTAATATATATATAATATATATATATATTAATATATAATAAATATACATCATATATCATAAGAAATAATAATTCTTAAAATTCAAATAACGGATATCCATTTTTTTATTTTAATAGGTTAAATACACTTCCAGACAAGCAGAAATATTATATAATATATATTATTTTAACATATGACATTGTAATTTATAACACTAGAGGTAACGAATATCTCTTTCCTTGCTGAGGATTGTGTAGATTTGCGGGCATGTCAACTGGAATACATAATGGATATCCGTTTTGTAAGTTATATAAAAAAAAGGGACCGTTTTGAGTATTTCAATGGTCCCTACATTCTTTCTATCATGAAATTCTCATGCTTTCTATCTGCATTAGATGAAATTCATCTTTTCAAAGATCCTCTAACACTTTTTTTAGAATCCCAATCATTTGTGTGTTTTTTTTGTTTGTGCAATGGGGAGCAACAATTAGCGTAAGAGAAAAGGTAAAACAAAACTTACAGCAAATCAAATTGAAGCATATAGAGCAAAAGATAGATAAAGTCATAGGAAAAGAAGACAAGGTATGCAAAATCTTCAAATTCAATCTTCTTCCGAACCATTAAATGTTAATTCAAGTGAAGATGAAATAGAAATTGAAATTATTGAACATCATATTGAAATTGAAAATGAAAACATTGAAATTGAAAATGAAAATGTTGTTGAAAATGTTATTGAAAATGTTGAAAATGAAAATGTGGTTGAAAATGAAATTGTTTTTGACAATGAAAATGTTGAAAATATTGAAAATAGTGAGAATGAAAATGTTAATAACATTGTACTTGAAAATGAAAATGTTTATAACATTGAAAATGTTTATAACATTGAAAATGTTGAAAATGAACCTTATGTAACACCTAATTACAAAAGAACCCCTAAATGGTTGGTTGAAATAGATGAGAACATAATTGATAATCTTGAAGGAAAAAGGTTAGAATGAATGGTTCGTTTGTGGGCTATGAAAAATGTTCAATGAATTCTTTTCCAATAATACATTAACTGAACAATGCCAACTTTTTGTGCAATTACTTAAGATTTACAAAATGAGACCATTATTAAAAAAATTGAAGATTTGTCTCACAAAAAAATCAGAAAAAAATAGTCTTATTGTAAAAAATATTTTTAATTCTCTAACCTCTATTGGAAAGACTAGTAAGGAAAAAGATAAAAGGGTTGTTTGAAGAGTGATCACAACCTCACTAGTAAGCCATCATTTGAAAAATGCTCGTTTAATGAGACAAACTTGTATTGATTTTAACTTAAATCATAAAACATTGAATAGAGCACTCTCAAGAAGAGGAAGACTCGATAGTGCTCTTCAAAATGATATGTGGGCTTTTAGTGGGAGGATTCCACATGTTGATATAAAACTAACCGATAATGTAAAGATGCAAATTGAACAATATTGGAATTCTCACTCTAGAGTATCACTAAATGTAAAGGATGTTTTAAAGTTATGAAATCGAGATCCTACACCGCATCCTAAACATTTTTTGGAATGTAACCAAATAATTTTGTACAAACAATTTTGTCAAGAACATCCACATTTTCAAATCTCACAAAGGGATTTTGAGTCTTGCAAGCCATTTTAGCGTGTTCCTATTAAGGTTTGTAATACACATTTTTGTAAATACCATGTTGAGTTTTCAATGTATCATGAATTGTTATACCATATTTGTTCTACTATGCATACTAACGAAATGTTGTAGAAGTGTCATGCAATGCAACTTCCCAAGTCATCTAGGGAGTTGTTAGATTCATTTTTATGCATTAGAGGTAATGGTTTCTTATTTTATAGAAATGAATGTTTAAATGAAATGTGTTTCTAATGTGGTGGTTTATCGAAGTTTGTAAGATGCTTTCATGAGGGCAGCGATCATGATTTTGGTAACAAAATTGTTGAGAAAAACAACTATGAGATAGTCAAATACATAGTGAAGAGTGGAGGTGAGGGTTCTAGATGCGTGTTAGTTGCAAGAGAGGTAATTATTGTTGATTTTATTTCAGATTTTAAGAAAAATATTTTCTATAAGTATGCAAGGCATAGCCACAGGTCGCAGTGATTGGATCGACAATTCAGGATGTGTAAGGACTCTTTCCCCACTGGAACCATTGTATTTGGAGTTGATTTTACTAAAAATTACACATTGAAACCACAAAATGAAGTTCAATCACAATATTATATTTCTATTCAAATTGTTATTTTTGTCCACATAACATATAGGCATGCCTCTAATAGTACAGAAGAGGAAAGGAAGATAATCAAGGAGTACCATTTTTACATGAGTGATGATAGATCTCATTCATCTAAGTTTGTACAACATTGTTTTGAAAACTTTTTTAAGTTCTTGCAGGAAAAAGGAATTGCAATGGGTTTGATTTGGTCAAATAACTGCATAGGGAAATTCAAAAATGCTCGTATGTTTTATTGGTTGAGCAAGATGCATATAGAGAGGGGTGTACCACATATTTGGATTTTTTTCAAAGCTGGGCATGGAAAAAGTGAGCATGATGGTGTAGGTGCATGTGTGAAGTGAGCTTTGGTTAAGGAACAAATGAAGATCAAAGGTGGTGCAACATTTAGTGATGCACGTTCTATTGTGGATTGGTGTACTTATGCACTATCATGAGGGACACTTGATTCACAAGTGTATAGGTTCTTTTGGTTGGTTGAGGAGGGCACAGTGGGAGACAGAATGGAATGTCAAACAATTAGAGATTCTTCAAAGATGCATTCATTTCAAAGCTTAGATGCAAGTGCAAGGACCATATGGATATGAGAGATGGCTTTTTTTTGTCAGAATTGTATTCAATGTGATTGGGATCAATACGATTCAAGTGAGTGGGTAGATACATGGATTCCACAGTACCTAACCCCTTTATCTATAGCACAATCCTCATTAGAAGATGTAATGGAAAGTTCAGTTGACTACTATCATCTTTCAGATCTTGTACAGTTAAGACATGTCTATGTAGTTGTAGCACTGCAAGGGAATGAAGAGGGATCAGACTATTGGTTGGCCGATGTGTACATGGAAAGAAAAAGCTAACACAATCAATGACAGATGATGATGGGTTCATGTATCCTACAAGTTCAGCTGTTGTTTCTCGAACTTGGTTGCATTACCATTTTATCATCGTTTAGGTTGTTTACAATAATACATATTTGTTATTCTAAGCATCTTTTCTAGTTTTCATTACCATTTCATCATCATTTAGGTTGTTTAGATCTAAAATATAGATTTATTATTCTAAGTATATTTAGATGTTGATAAAAAGCTTATGATCACACAAGTTTAGTTGTTGTTTTTGGAACTTGGTTGCGAACATATATGATTAGAAAGAATGGAGTACCTGCATTTGAAGACTATGAGAAACATAAAACCATTCTCATGTGTTCATACCTTGTTATAGAAACAAATGTTAAGTTATTGAGACATCATGCTAGACCAAAAACAAAAAAACTATGGACAATTAGTAGTGTTGATCATAAAGCATTACTGAAAACTCTGAAGGTAAGAGATGACCCTTTAGGCACACTTGAGTAGCGGATCATTTTTTGTATGGGACAGGTATGATATTGCTAATGACATTTTGATATTGTTTATCTGCTAAGGTTCATTATTTAGGTTGTTTACAATAATATAGATTTTCTATTCTAAGCATCTTTTCTAGTTTGCATTACCAATTCATCGTCATTTAGGTTGTTTAGAATAATATAGATTTGTTAGTCTAAGCATCTTTTCTATTGTGACCATATAGATTTCTCATTCGAAGTATATTGCAATTTTCTTAGCACGATTGATCATGGAGCTGCTACAACAATAGCCAGCTTTGATCCTTTGGCAGAGCTATGCGAGAGATTAGACCATATAGATTTCATCATTGTTTAGGTTGTTTATAATAATATAATCTAAAAATATTTTCTATTGTGACCATATAGATTTCTCATTCGAAGTATATTGCGATGTTCTTGGCATGATTGATAATGGAGCTGCTACAGCAATAGCCAACTCTAATCCTTTGGCAGAGGTATGCTAGAGATTAGAATAATATAGATTTGTTATTTTCAACATATTTTCTAGTTTGCATTACCATTTCATCATCACTTAGGTTGTTTAGAATAATATAGATTTTTTTTTCTAATCATCTTTTCTATTGTACGTTGTTCAACTGTTACCTTGATGGTTTGTACAGGCTCTTGTCACTCCAGAACGTCAACATGCTACTATTGTGGAAGACTATACCAATTGCAAAGGTAATGCATGCTCTATTTCCTTCCCCTACTAGGAAATAACTATGTATTGGGGTTGTTTGTTGTATGCCTACATGGCATTTTGTAAATCCTATATTTGATAGCAATTATTGATTGATAATATCATGTGTATTGTGCATACTTTATGTGTATTCAAGTGTATACTTTACAACTTATGTGTATACTTTGTCACTTATGAGTATTCCAATGTATACTTTATGACCTAGATGTCTTAATGTGTATAATTTGTATTCATTTGTGTAGTTTATGACTTAAATGTATTTGAGTAAATGAATCACTTTTGTAAATCCTATATTTGATAGCAATTATTGAATGATAGTATCATGCGTATTGTGTATACTTTATAACTTATGTGTATTCCATCAACTAAAAATTCAACACCACAAGCAAACACCTTAGATATATCAAAAACCAAGAGAGGTTATTGTAGAGGGTCCCAACATGATCTCATAGCCTCAGATGGAGAGTCTGTAAGCATCACGGTTTCCAAGAAATATCCCTTGAAAGATTGTTGCCTTTTAGCACTTTGGACTCTTAAGGGAAATCGTCGGTCCAATGTAGCTCAGAGTGATTCCAGTATTTGGGTGTAAAAGAGGACCATTCCTAGCATAAACATACCCATCCAGTGTGTTGGAACAATCTGTTTGGTCGTAGGAGTTGCAGAACGAAAGTTGCACCACTTTGCAACTTTACACTACTTGCATTTGACAACTTTTCCTCAACTGAAAACTCGTCACCATACGAAAATGCCTCTAATATGGAAAAAACTAAGAGAATTTATTGTAGAGGGTCCCAACACAATCCCATAGCCTCAGACAGAGATTTTGTAAGTGCCATGATTTTTGAGAAATAGCCTTTCAAAGATTGTTGCCTTTTAGCACTTTAGACTCTTAAGGGAAATCGTCGGTCTAATGTAGCTCAGAGTGATTTAGCGTATTTGGGTGCAAAAGAGGACCATTCCTAGTGTAAACGTACCTATATGAATGTGTTGGAACAGTCTGTTTGGTCGTAGGAGTTGCAGAACGAAAGTTGCACCACTTTGGAACTTTACACTACTTGCATCTAACAACTTTTTCCTCAACTGAAAAACTCGTCACTACGGGAAAACACCTTCGAATGGAAAAAACTAAGAGAGCTTATTGTAGAGGGTTCCAACACAATCCCATATCCTTGGAAAAATATTCTATAAGCATCACGGATTCCAATAAATAGCCCTTCAAAGATTGTTGTCTTTTAGAACTTTGGGTCTTAAGGGAAATCGTTGGTCCAATGTAGCTCGATGTGATTCAGCATATTTGGGTGAAAAAGAGGACAATGCCTAGCGTAAACATACTCATCTGGATGTGTTGGAATAGTCTGTTTGGTCGTAGGAGTTGCAGAACGAAAGTTGCACCGCTTTGCAACTTTACACTACTTGCATCTGACAACTTTTTCCTCAACTAAAAACTCATCACTACGGGAAAATGCCTCCGAGATGGAAAAAATTGAGAGAGGTTATTGTAGAAGGTCCCAACATGATCTCATATCCTTGGACGGAGAGTCTGTAAGCGTCACAGTTTCCGATAAATAGCCTTTCAAATTGTCTTTTAGCACTTTGGACTCTTAAGGGAATTCGTTGGTCGAATGTAGCTTGGAGCGATTCAACGCATTTTGGTGTAAAAGAGGACCATTCCTACAATAAACATACCCATTCAGAAGTTTTGGAATAGTTTGTTTGGTCATATGAGTTGCAGAATGAAAGTTGCACCACTTTGCAACTTTATACTACTTGCATCTAACAACTTTTTCTCAACTAAAAACTCATCATCACGAGAAAACACCTCCGCTATAACAAAAAATGAGAGAGGTTATTGTAGAGGGTCCCAACATGATCCCATAGCCTCAAACGAAGAGTCTGTAAGCATCATGGTTTCTGAGAAATAGTCCTTCAAAGATTGTTGCCTTGTAGCACTTTGGACTCTCAAGGGAAATCACCAATCCAATGTAGCTCAAAGTGATTTGGCATATTTGGGTGCAAAAGAGGACCATTCCTAGTGTAAACATCTGGTTTGGTCGTACAAGTTGTAAAATGAAAGTTGTACCACTATGCAACTTTACATTGCTTGCATCTAACAACTTTTTCCTCAATTGAAAACTCTTCACTATAGGAAAATACCTCTGAGATAGAAAAAAATGAGAGAGGTTATTGAAGAATTTTCCAACAAGATCATATAGCCTTAGATTGAGATTCTATAAGCGTCACGGTTTCATGGTAATAGCCTATCAAAGATTGTTGTCTTTTTGTACTTTGGACTCTTAAGGGAAATCGTTGGTCCATGTAGCTCAGAGTGATTCAGCATGTTTGGGTGTAATTGAGGACCATTCCTAATGTAAATGTACCCATATAGTACGCCTAGTTTTCTTAATGATGCATTATGGTTAGCAACATTCATTTTTATGCATTATGATAATACAAATTGCATGTTGAAGGTCAAATAACATGCATGTCATGGAGTTGTATTTGGTTTGTTTAATGGTAGTATCACACTCATTTGGTCTATTTAATGGTTGCATCATGGTTGAGTGATGTCTTAATTTTTTATCGTGATTATTGTATAGATTTCACATGAACAATCTAATGAACATGTATCTTGTTTAGTTGTAAGGACTTTGTTTGAAGGTTGCATCAAACCCCTATGGTTGAAAGATATTGATTCTTACTCAAGCTAATTTTATACCTTTTACATGTTATTAAGCTTGAATGAACATTGAGTGACATTGATTTTTATCAAGGTGATTATATTACTTTCGAATGAACACTATAACATGACATGCATTTCTTTAAGTTGTATCCATTTTTCATTAATTTTAACTTCTTTTGAAATAAAAATCAGCTGCCCACTTCATTACACGAGTTCAAAAAAAAAATCATGTCAAATGTAAATTCTTTCAACAAAGCCTGAAATCATGGGTATTCTCAAATTGAGTGTTTGATAAAAATGTATTGGTAGACATGTATGAAAAATGTGGTACAATAGAAAAGGAAATGAATTGTTTGAAAAAACTCCTCAAAGAAATAGATGGATTACCAATTGTAATTCATAACTTCTATTAAAATGTAATTTTGTTAATCTATAACATACATTATCAATCATAACTTTAAACCATTCTAAGATAATTATACATTCCATTTTGAAAATTCAAAGTTCAAAGACATGCACACGAGGAACAAATTAGATCGAATATCAATTCTTATATATCAAACTGTAGAATAATTGTGTTTGTGCATGTACAAATTTGGCATATACCTACTCAGAACAAGTTTTACAAGTTTTACAAGATGTGGCATATATGCCATCTCAAGATCTATCAAACCCTAAGTACATATCAATCCATATCATATCCTAATCCTGTCTTGGACCATCAAAATCGAGCCTCCTTGAAGAAGTTAGTTGCTTTGAAGTTTCCTACACAATAACATTTCAAACCACAAATTAGATTAATTATGTGAATAGTTGACAAGATAGACTAGTAAATAGAAACTTATATACCATCATTTATAAATTATGAATTTAACATCAAAATCAGTATACATGTACTATATTATATCAATAATGCAATTCTTATTTACCTCAAGTCTTGCTCTCTTTTCTGTAAGACAGTCTGCATATCATTTTCCCTTAGGATGATTGGGAGTCCTTGTATAAAGTAATGGTCTCACACTCATCACAATGCTGAGTCGAGCAGAGGACTATAGCAGATAAAATAAAAATGATACAAATTAACATATAAGTGTTGACAAATAATCATATCTACTAAACACATATCTACTCATATTAAACGTAAATATCTACAATATAAAATAAACACATACCTGCTATGATGCTACGACACTAGATTGGCTCATAGTGGATGAATCAGCTCAGACGGTTTCCTATATAAAAAATGGCAAGAATGTAACACAATTTAAATGCACATGCACATATAATTATAATGTCGAGAATAAAATATATATACCTGTCGTGCAACATCATCCAATGGGTCAAACCAAGTCAACAAGGCTACATAAGAACCTAATTATTGCATAAAAAGACAAGATTACATTAGGCTATCAATATATGTAGTACATGTATTTAAGCATAATAGATTTAAAAAAATAACATCTAAAATAGCAATTTAAATAATTTACCGTATACTAATTCTCTAGGTAAAATGAAATGGCAATATGCGTAGCCTCCTACACTATCGACATCTGCTCCTCTGTCAACAACTGTTAAAAATTCTAGCACATAAACATATATTAGTATAAATATCTCTCATAAAATATGAAATAATTTACATAAAACACTCTATGAAATTACTTTAAGTCTTATTGATCCTCCCATATCGTCCCTGGCAGTCGATGTCTCTCTTGCAAATGGTCCACTTCGTGCTTTATCAACTCCTACATCCAACATATCATGAACCTCATAGTCATATGTTTCTATGGAGGCCTTAGCGGACTGTCAGAGAGGTCCCAAACATAAATTGTTGCACATCATGCAACGATGAGGCACACAAATATGCCCCGAAAAGGATGGTGTACTAGTGGGAGTTAATGACTGTGTACCAGTGGGAGTTGATGCAACAGGTGCACTGCCATCATGTTGGGATGTATCAGGTGCAACACCATTGTGATGGGATGCATCGTCAAATGGTTGTGCAACATGATGGCTCTATGTGACCAAATGATCACTCAACGAATGTGATACATAAATGCTCAGAGTCCCTGCATCTACAACAATCTCAAGGTAAGGTAGTGGAGTTGGGGCAGCAATAAGTGGAGGAGGACGAACTAGGGTGACTCAGTGTGCTCTAGGTCTATCCTGTGGCATTCATCTACCAAAACCCTAGAAACATTGCATGTCAAAGTAATTGACATGTTTCCCTAGCACAAACTCAGCATATAATTTTCAAAGAAAATACTGAGGGACATCAAGATTGTTGTTGGGTGGTTTATCAAAAACCATCCACCAATGTCTCCAAAAATTATCTAATATGCCTCTATGGGTGCACCATTTAATTGAAAATTTCGGTTTTCGCACATTAATAGGTTGTCTTATTCTCTGATCGATGAATAATTGGGCTAATTGAGCTTTCTCAATATCAAGTGCCTTCACCTCATCATATGATAACCCATCAACATAAAATTGTGTTTGTTCTTGTTGCCACTATGAAAATCTATTATGCTAAGTTGCCAAAGTTTCAACATTTGAAATTCAATTGTTTCCAAAGTTTTTTTCATGTCTGATAGCTCATCGAGTGTCTCGTAGATTTGACATACCTTTCTTAATTGATCTAAATTTTTATGAATAGACTCGTGTATTGTTGGAACATTTTGATTTGGAAACATCGGTTGCGATGAAGGAGGATTTGGAGGGTTTTCATTTTGTGCAAAATCAAAGTTTTCATTTTGTGTGGGGTTAGGGTTTTCATCTTGTGCAGGGTTAGAGTTTCCATATTGATCCATTTTAAACCTATTAATTGATAAAAAAAATTCAAAATTAACAATGATTTTAATGCAATAAAAAATCTATCAAATTTACCCTTTTTGGCTAAAATTTTTATAAAAAAAATACAAAATGAATATAAATTGAATAAAAATTAAAAAATCCAAACATACCTTAGAAATTTGATAGATTTTGAGCAAAATGACCTCTGGTGAATGAATATTCGAGTTGCAGACTAAAAACACCCTCGCACAAAGAGCTAAAATGAGCTCTCAGATTTTTCTTTTTTAATTTATAACACAAGGAATAGTTTATAGTTTTTTTAATGTATAGTCGGGTCAAAAACCTGACCATATTTAATTTGTGGTAGATTTTTTGAAATGTATAATATAATATATAATATATATTATAATATAATATAATATTTTATTATATATAATAATATTATATTATATTATAATATTATATTATATTATTAGATAATATTATATTATTATAAAATAATATATTATTATATAATAATATATTATTATATAATAATATAATATTATATAACATGAGCTCTCGAGAGTTTTTTTAATTTATAACATAAGAAACAAATATTCATTTTATGTTTTATATTTTTTTCAAATGTATACTATGCAAATATAGTATATAATATATAATATATTATAATATAATATACATTAAATTATGTATAATATATATTATATTATATTATATTATATTATTATATAATAATATAATAATATAATAATATAATATAATCATAAAATATAATAAATTTAATATTATATTTAATATAAAATATATAATATTAAATATAAATATTATAATTAAATATAATATTATAATATATTAAATATATTATGATATAATATTAAATTAACAAACATTAGTATAATGTTTTTTAATTTAATGCGTATATGACAAATATATTAAAAAAATATCATAATATATAAAATAAAACAATTGGTCGGGGTCGGACCTGATGGAATTAAAAAATCTAACTTAAACTAAATAGATATCTGTTTAGAATCAGATATCCGTTTTAAAGTGGATATCCATTTCTAACGGATATATGTTTTGGTTTGGTATAACCAAACCAAAATAAATATTGTACTTGGGCCTGCAAAAAGTCAAAGGTGTGAATTTCACATTTTTGGGCATGTTAAAAATGTTTTTTTTCACATCACCACTTTTTGGACCCCCATGATCTTGCACAGGCCCTCTTGTCTAGTGTACATAAGATATGGCTTCCTTCCTACATCTACCCATCCCATCTGTGCAACCTATGAGCAGATCTCCTACTATAACATTCACCTTGCAGGATTTGTTGATGAACTCTAATAGAGAACCATCACATTTGTACATCCTTGCACGTATCAATGGGAACACTGTAACTAACATTTTCATTGACCCTACATGTTGGGTGAATGTTATCACAAAGAAGATCATGTTGATAAATTTTTTACATAAGAATGGAATGTTATCACGGAGGAGATCATGTTGATAAAATTTTTACATAAGAATGGATATGATGAATCTGAAAGCACTATACATACACATGATGGGCTTTCCATCTCTCCCATCGGTTCTGTCACCTTCTTAGTCCTGGTTGGGCCCAGGACTGTGAATGCACTTTTTGATATTATCTTGGGGTCTGAATTGTTTAGAGTGAACTAGGCATTCCCTAGCTAGTTTCCATGAATGTAGTTCCCTTGGTAATCCATAAGTGCTTGAAGTTCTCTCATGACTCGGGTTTTGTGCATGTATTCTATGACACTGATTACAAATTCATGGTTGTGTGTGGGGGCTACTCACTTGATCACTTCTAGCCTACCCCTGTTGTTTTGCTTCCTCCCAAGACAAATCTGTTGTATTGAACTTATGTGAAGTACAAGAATGGGGGCATAGCACCTAAAGTGACCTACCCTCCTTCTCCCTATGTTATATCAGTTAAAGCTTCCATGATAGCGCAACATAAGGCTGTCGGCCTCTTCTGCTAAAAAAGGGAGGAGGAGAAGGTTGCATAGGAATCTTCTTCCTCCTCTGTTGTTCCACCTGCCTCTACCTCCCATCCAACTGCAATGCCATCGACTTCTGCTCCTATCCGTTTCTTAGGGATCATTAGGGGAAATTTACATAAAAAAGTAGGCCTCCTAAGGATGACATCATTAGCATTTTGAGTTATCAAAAATCAATTAAAAGATGACATCAACCATTATGGTGACATCATCCAAAATAAAAATAAAATTATTTATTTTATAAAATAAAACTTTCTAAAATCCTATGAATTAACTCATGATGGTTAATTTAACTCTAGACATATCCTATTTTATCTTATTCATATTTCTAAATATAAAATATTCTTTTTATTTTTTAGATTTATATTCTTAAGTTCTATTATAGAAATTATTATGTTTTTTAAAAATTATTTTCATTCTTAAAACAAAAAATATATAAAAAGCATTTCAAAAATATTTTAACAAAACTTTTCTTAAAAATATTTTAAAAATTTGAATGAAATTAATTTGTAATAAAATTTATGTGTGCTTCTTATTTTATAAAATTATTTTTTATGAAACAAATTCAGTCCATTTTTCATTTTTCATTTGTTTTTGCATGGTCAAACATCATAAAAATTGGCTTAAATGGAGCATATCAAAGTGAGGTGATCAGTTCTCTATTTTTCCATCACAAAAACTAAGAAATATGTTTAAAATAAAATAAAATAACATATTAAGTATAAAATAAAATATCTAAAGTTATTTTACTTTGCCACTGTTTATAAAACTTATAAACGTGTTTATTTAAATAAACTACATAACATAATAAATCTAAATCTATAAAATCATAAATTTAAATATATATAAAATTATAAATATATAAAATCATAAATCTATAATATGAAACTTGATTTAATTACGCCGATAAGTGTTATACAGTCACATCGGGGTGAGGATGAAAGCATTTATTTTTTCTACGTAAATTTATAAGAAAAAAAAAAGGAAATACCAAAAAGGAAATAAAAAATCACATGCACCAAAAAAAGAAATTTGAAAAATAAAAAATAAAAACCAAAAAAGAAATTGGAAAAAATTAGAAACAATTGGAAGGAGACAAAGTTGGAGAAAATCACCAAAAAAATAATGTAAAAATTAAAAAATAAAAATGATGGAATAAAAAAAAAGTGAGAAAATCAAATAAACTATGGAAAACAGATATCCTTTGACTACTTTAGATATATATTTTTAAATATAAATATACTAGTATATAAATTTTATATAAAATAAAATATCTAAAGTTACTTTTACTTTATCATTTTTTAAATAAAAAATAGTTATCAAGAAAAGAAAGTGAACTTGAGTTTTTTAATAAATTATAATAGAAATATATGTTACCACTTTTTTTTTAAAATAAACTTGAGTTTAAGAATTTTTAAATACAAACTAAAAAATCAAGAAAAGAAATAATCTAAAATGAAAAGTGAACTTGAGTTTGTCAATAAAAATATATGTTACCACTTTTTAAAAAATAATGGACTTGATTTTTTTAAGGAATTATATTCGAAACATGTGTCCCCACTTAACTCATGTAGTTAAGTAATTTATATTTTTTATATTTAAATAATTTGTATTATTTGAGATTAAAAAAAAAAATTAGTGTTCCTTAAGAGGTCCATTTTTTATGTAAATTTCCCCTAATTCTGATGGTGGCCAAGCATCAAGCATTTGAACTTTTTGTCTTACCCATGGTGCCTCAACCTGTTTTGTATGGTAAGGGGAAAGGTCCTCGTGGAGCATCTCCTGTGTCTCAACCTTCGTAGCCTCCTACTACTCCTACCTCTAAGGTAGTGAATGGGAAGAGGCACACCACTAAGGCACTCAAGCCTGCTACCCCTACTATTGTTGCATCTTCCTCTCTGTCTCTCCCTCTTGTTCCTGTCCAAGAGGCACTCCCTCCACTAGAAATGGCTATGATGGATACTCTAATGACTGAATAGGAGTCTTCCACTCCTTCTCAGGTTGCAGCCTCAAGCTCCAGGAGTTGTAGAAACCGCCTTGCGCATGAGCGCAAGTGTTAGAGGAAGGCTCTAGCCACCAAGCAGGTTGCCTTGCAGAAGAAGGAAGGGGATCCAATAGCTCCTACCTCATCATCTCCTATTGTGTCCTCCTCTTCCACTCTTCCTGCTTCAGTTCCCTTTGCCTCAGTCTTTCTCCCAACTCCCCCTGGAGCATGAACAATCCTCACCTAAAGAGGGTGCAGGTGTTCATTGCTCCTTCAGATGAGCCTCCCCTTTTGATGTCTCTTTCAGACATCCCACCCTTTTCAAAACCTATGGACATTTTGAACACCTTGGCGATGTCCACCATGGTTTTCTCCTCTTCCTCCTCACCCTCTTCTTCATCTGTGGGGATTTCATATCCCCCGATGAAGCAAAAGATGGAGGACCACTCTTCTTGCGATGGGAGTAAGAAGAAGGGTTCACCTTCTTTGGAGGTTAGTTTTGCACTGGCCTGCACCATCCTATTGATGAAGGAAGCCTGAGCATCCCCAAAGTTCATCATTGCTCCTAAATCTTTTGATGAGGCTAGCAGTGGATCTTAGGTGCCTCTTTCATCGCTCACTGAGTTGACACATGGCACTCTTGTAAAGTGCATGTTCTATGGATGATGTCTCAGCTCTATTGGTGATCTTTGCGAGATTGTTGGCATTCACTTCACAAGAAATAAGTGGAGAGGACCTCGAGGGGCCCTCTTCCTTGGCTCTTGTTGCAGGAGAGTCAAAGGTTACCCCCTTGATAGTTCACCCTTGCAAACTCATTTTCTTTCCCCTTATAGTGATCTAGCTTAGGAGAACGACGACCTCTTGGTTGATGAGGACTAGGGGATGCCTCTTCTTTATCTGTAGATTAGATTGCATGTGTGTTTTGTTCCCCTATGCTTGTTTTATATGTTCTTGGAGGACCCTTGTCACCCTCGTCGGTGCTTGGATACATGAGTTTTTTTGTGTCATAAAAATTCTTCTATTTTTCCCATCATTCTTCTATTTGTTATACTTTAATTTTTGATAATTGGGGACGATACAAAGTGTTGGGGGCATTCAGGCCTCCCTTCCATGTTGATCCATATTTTTTATATTCATTTTGTTTTCACGTGCCATTCTTCACATGGTATGATATAGTAGGGGGTTGATGATAGTTCATTTATATATTATTATACTTATCTATCTATATTTATCAGTAGCTCTAACCCCAAAATATCAAATCCCCTTGTGTCTTGTTCATTATTTCATTTCTCTTTATCTTTTATGTGCTTGCTCTGTGATGTTGTTGTGGTCATGTGTTGTCCCTCACATGTGGGACAACATTACCATGGTTACATCTCGATATGTTTCGCGAGCCACAACATCACTTTTATTCTTGCTTTTCTCTCCTTAAGATGTCACATGCCTTTGTGCTTGGCACACACCATCCTAACAGGGGGCTATCACACTACTTCAATTTTCAAAAGATGCATTTTTTGGCCAACGAATCTCTTCTTGAAAATCTCTTCAATTTTCTTTCTCCAAAATATTTTTCAAAAATTGCATTCTTCAACATGGGTTCTTAGAGGAGTTTTTCTTTCATCTCAGATTTGTAAGCTAAAATCCAAACTTTCCCTTGTGAGGGAACATTTTTTATTTTGAATTCCTTGATGAAATAAATCTTTCAAAATGATTCATTGATGCTAGAATCATTGGAAAAAAATAAATTGTCTCTTTTCAAAAATGTTTTTTGCTTCCAAACTGAGCGTCCCTTGAGTGGACCCCCTCTCTTCTGAAGGGTTCCCAAGGGACCCCTTTGAAATCTCTTCCTTCAATTTTTGATTGTCTACTTGTCTACCTGCATGGCTTCTTTTTGACATCTAACATGTTTTTTATATGGATTAGGGTGATCCTACAATATTGGTTTACAATTTTCAGGAGATCCTATTTTTTGTTAAAATCACATATTTTTAGAAAATATAATGATTTAAGCCTTGAAAAGTTATATTTAAAGGCTTCCAATTGAAGAGGGTTTGATCAAACCACCTTATATCAAACCCCCTTGGATAGAACCCCGCTAGTTTTAAACCATACCTATAATGTAGTCTTCTTTACACCTATCAAAATGCTGATAAAAAACCACTTTTGATTTACCTTTTGGGGGATAAAATGAATTCTTTTAAAAAAAAAAATTGTAAGTATGTAGTCCTTATTATAAGCTTCCCAAAAGGTATAATTTTAAATAAATTTAATTTTATTATTATATTTATTTTTTATTTCTTGTGAATGTAGGTTTTTCACTGAAAATCAAGCTCTTTGTTCTGCACATGTGGAAAAATATCAAAAAGAAATTGAAAAATATCAATGCACTAGATATTAAAGTCCTTGATACAAAAAAAAATTGAATTTCATTACATACAAAAAAAGTTGTGTTGTATATAGTCCGCCTATGTCTGAGTTGTAATTGGTTTGACTTTGAAACTTGATTAAGGAAAAAATATTCAATAAAACACTATAAAACCAAATGAAACTGCTAGATATCGTACTTACAAATCTAAATTTGAAAAAATTAGAATTTTATCCTTCATGGAAAAAAAGTTATGTTGTAAATGGTGAGCATCACTCCTTAAATATGGTGTTTACTGAAAAAAACTAGTTTTTGAAGGAGATGGAAAAAGAAGTGCAATCTGATTCCAAATTTTTTGAAAAAAATACATTTAGAATCTATAGACAAAATGTCACAAATTGAACTAGTTTGCATCATCTTCAAATTCCTCACGGCTTAGCCACTATAGGTTCCCGAAAGTGAAGATTTAGTTAGAAAAAATTAGTTTAGTGTCCAGTTTGGCCAAAAATTTTAAACCAGTATTGTGGGATCACCCATTAACATGTTGCTTTGTAGGTGTGTCTATGAAGCTACTTTTCAGTTAGACTCTATGGAGCCTCTTACATCTAGCTTCCTTTAGGATCAAGCACTTGGGGGCGCCTCCTTTGCAAGTCTGAGGACCTATGAAGTGCTTACATCCTGCAAGATCTCTTTGTTCAACTCTATAGCTTTGAGGACCTAAAAATCCTTTTATTAGATGAACCTTTCATAGTTCTACAGATTTTGTGGCACATTTTGTTCAACTCTCCTTGGGTCTGAGGACCTATGGAGTCATCTTCTCTTCATGTGCTTTTGGGTGGGTAAGATTGTGGTCTACTTCCTTGATGGTTCAGGTATACATTTCTAAACTCTTTTGATCTACTTTACCTCGCATCAAGTAGCACATATGCTTGCTAAAGTGGGGGGAAAATGCAATTGAGTGAATTTGTACGGGCCTTTCAATTTCCCTTTTTTCATCCCCTCACCTTAGAAAAATTAAACCCAACAATGCTTTTCCACTTCATCCATTCCGCTTCCACCCACTTGGTGGCTGGTTGTAGTGTTGGCGAGGGAATTTTGTCAGGGACATTAGCGCAACACACGAACGTTTGTGTAGCACGCTGCCATCCTGATAGGATTCTCTCCTCTACAATCTACAGAGGCATTACAACTCGCCATTGGAGATGTAGTGTAAAATTCCTGCACCTCTTGACCGACCTCAAACAACTTTCTTCCCTCCACTTGACCTTCAAATTTCTCTTTCATTCATTCACTTCAACTTCTACATGCTTCTTCTCAATTCTACACTTTTTTCTATATCACACTTCTTGTTACATACTCCATTGTTGAAGCCTGAAGGCATTAATCTACCAAATTTCACTCTCATTGTTGTGGCAATGGTGGCACTTACAGGCTTGTGAGCTCACATCTCCCTTCACGTGCTTGAGGGCACCTTGTTCAAGAGGTGATATCCACTTTGTTTAGCATTGTCATTTGATTTTGTAGCATAGATTTGTTACCATAGCTTGGTTGTTTTTTCTTTCCATACTTTCTTTATTGCATTTTCTATCTCATGGCTATTCTAGTTGTCCATGGAGGTTGAAACACCGAAATGGGGGTTTGATTGTGGCAAGCCCCGAAACAGTTCCAACATTTTCCTCGTTCTACTATGTGTAGGTGATCATATTTTTGTGGAGCTTGTGGGATGCTGGACCACTTGTGAGTTTGATTTTCTACTACCTTTCACCCTTGTCAACTTCTCTTCTTAAGTTAAAGTATTCTTCTTACTTTCCTAGTATTTTAGCTCCTTTACACTTTTTGTTATATAAATCTCTATTTATCAAGTTGTAGTTAGTTCCTTGTTAAGTCTTAACTATATTCAATACTCCCTGTCTGTATGGACACCAGTGTTTGACTAGGATGCCAATGCACCGCGTTGTCATCCATATTCTACATTGTGGCCCTCTGGCAGAGAGTTGTTGGGGTCTTAGTTTTGGCTTGAGAATCTACTCACCTAATTTTCTAAACCTCTTGGGTTTGCAGAAGGATAGTGACATACCATTAGTCCTTCCTTTTCATCCTTCTAAAACACTAAAATTACTTTAAACAATCCTTAGCATGAGGTAGATTAGGGCAGCTAATCGTTCTAGACCCTCTGTGACCTAGGGTCCTGAGTGTTCGGTCCCCCTCCTCTACAAACCCCTAACCTCTTTCTTGCTCGGTTACCAATTCTTTCCCTTGCCTCTTTGAGCATATCTAGAATCTGGTCAATCTTAGCTTCTAAATTTCCAAAGGGTTGCCCCACCTCCATGCTTCCTCCAAGATTGGTCCTAGTTTGAACCATGCTTAAATTATTACTCTGCCTTGAATTTTCATTTTTAACATTCAATTATTTCCTCTAACTTTTCTTTCAATTATAAACATCTAAGCAATTCATCATTCATTCATCAAAATAAAAGTGAGAGATTTTTCCAAACTTTTTAAACTTTCTTTTATTATATCATAGATGGATTACATAACATCCTTATTTATTGTAAGGTTTAATATAGAATGACTATTTGTCATGGAGAAGGAGAGTATATCCTTTGGATTTATCTTCACGATCAGAATTTATCATAATTATTTTAGGAGGTGGAGGCACTCGCAAGTGCACTTCCATTCCTTCTTTCCTACCCATAGGGGTGCTAGTGTTGCATGCACTTGGTACATTTTTAGAAAGAGATGTTTGGTTTGGTTCATGGAGTGCAAAGGTCTTGGTTGCCTCCTTCTTAACTTCTTCTCTTGCCTGCTATGTTTCATAACATTAGTTAAGGTTTCAAAGTCACCAAGCCATACCCTCTCATTATGATAATTTTCTTCTATGGTTTTCATTAGAGCTTCTTGCTCTTTCTTGGCTTTGAGATATTGTTCGTTACCAATTATAGATTTCCTAGTGGTCACCTTGAGTCTCACCATTTTGGCACAAGAATTTCTAAATAAATGAGCCACTGTTAATGTTGGAATCTAAGCTTACATAGTGAGCCCATAGTTCCAAGTATTGAACCTGGTAGCTCTAATACAACATGTAACATCTCTAACCATACTCTTTTAGTTTTCACCTAGATGTTTTAATACATGAAGTAAATAATTCAATTCCTTCAAAATTGGAAGGTAATTTTTCTCTTTTCTAATATCAAAATTTTCATTTTGCACAAAGGAAATTATATAACATTTCGTAATTGAAATAACATAACTAAACATCATAAAAATGATTTAACCATCTTTTCAAATACAATTTGTTAATAAGATTTATATTCAAATAAATTGTTTCATAATTTCAAATGAGAACAAGGTCAAGATATCCTTAGCTGGATTACTCTTCTATTTTACAAGTCTTGGCATGTTTTTTGCAAGAGGGAGAGGATCACCCAACTGCTTTAGCTCCAACCATAGACGATGGTCCCCCACACACTTTCCAACTAGAAGTGGCCCTACCCTTTGATGAAGAGTATAGTATAGGAACCTCTAATATTTCCATCTAAGTATATAGTGTTGTGTCTTACATAACAAGTATGGTCATACAACTATATACATTCTTTAACTAAGTATGGTCTACTATTGACAAGTTATGCAACCTTGGAACACAATGAACCAACAAGTGTAAGCAGAGAATTTTGCACTTACTTTGGCCAAAGTTTTAAAATATATATTCATCCACTTTCTTAGGAAGTAGTGTCATAAGTTCACACACCTCTAACTTGACTTGGAAATCTTAATGACCTATGGGTAACTCTACTATTGGTTTGACCCAAAGGTTAACTTAAATAGATTCTCTTTCAAATAGTGATGACTTCACTAGAGTCGATTATTATGTTTTGGATCTTATAATTGAAAAAACAATATAAACTTGTGATAATAATAACAAATAAAGACGTTGTCTTATTAGATGGATGCAATACCATTTATATTAATTTTACAAGTCTGCTAATTTGATATATGGAGCTAGTTTGTTTGGTTAAACTCGTCTTAAAGAGTCTAAGATTTTCCCTTAAGCTCTCTTGTATAATTTAACTCAAAATCTCATATATCTAGTTTGATATAAACAAATATTTTACTAGTGTGATAACTCGGCCTAACCAACTAGTTATTTATAATTTGTATCATCTTTTATATTTTCTCATGAATATGCATAAATAATCTAGAATATACAATATAAACTTGCATATTGCACTGGCATAATTAGATTAAAAAATATAGATGAGATTTTATCAGATTAAAGAAGAGAAGAATTTTAGCCATGCTTGGAAAAGATTATCTTGGATATTGTTATATCTTGCTTTTAACTCAGCAACTCAGACTCAAACTTTCTACTCTTTACGAACTCCACACATAATATTAAACTTTTGCAACTGTAACTCTAGCCTTAGACCGGTGAACCATGTAAGATGAGCATCCAATATTCTATGGAAGTCAAGCTATAGAAGGCCAACTAATCACCAAACTATGGTTCCATGCGTTTGCAGATATGAAACTACTTATAAAAAACACTATCCTTCCTCAAACCCACAAACAACACTTCCCTTCTTTGCTCAACCTTTTCACTTTCTATTCTCACGATGGAGAGAAAATAACCAACAAAGAAAATAATTATTCCTTTTTCCCAAACTCACATCCGTGACTCTCTCAATTACTAATCTCACGATGGTAAGCAAAAATGAGCAACAAGATAATACTTATTCTTTTCACCAAATTGGTTTTCCTTTGCTCATTAAATGTATTTTTTCCAAAATAGGAATTACTTTCCTCTTTTGGAGGCTCGATCCTCCTTTCCAACTACCACGTCTTGCTTAGAAATTAAAGGAATTGAGAATACCACTTAAAATGAATGTATGAACAGCTCTCAAAAATACCACAACTAGCATTTGACCAAGTCTATTCCAATCCAAAACCCCATGACTACATTATGTTGTTGATTGCATTTAAAAATCAGTTTGAAATTTTTTTGGTTACCTATAGGAAGAGCCTCAAAGAATGGCACGATTTGCAACAGCATTGACACGCCTTCCAACCACCTTATATACTCATCGCCCAAGCCATGGATACCAAAATAATAGGTATATGTTGAATGTTTCCCATCACCACTTTTTGTGGTTTTAAATTAAACCCGTAATGTGCAATAATCAGCCACCTACGTGGCTTCACAATTAGTTTATGACTACCCAAAACTAATGCTATAATATGGTCCTCACATTGCTTTTGAAATGCACTTCAAAAATCCCTAAAAATCAGCTTAACCTTAAGATTTAGGAGAGATAACTTTTCCATATTGATATGGCTTTCATATATATATATAAACATACACACACATATATTAACACACATATATATTAACACACACACATGTATGTATGTATGTTAATATATATATTTTCTATTATTATTTTAGCATTATATACATATTTATATATGAATAACGTAAATATTAAAGTATCTTATTCATATATACATACATACAAATATATGCATTATATATATATATATATATATATATATATATATATAAACATTATATTTATTATTACAAAAGATATTTGAAATTAATCTAATTTGACAATTTAAGAAGGTCATTAATGATAGGGGTCTTATTTTCCCTAAAGACACTTATCCTATCAACTTAGGTTTATGACTCACCAACTTGATACATAAACTAACCTAACAAGGTTCTAGATAACCTAAGTGAGTGAATGTGTGTCAACTCAAATAGCAATACCAAATGATCCATATACCAACTCCTCTCCTGGGTGATACTCTCCCCCCCCTCTAGAGGGCTCAAATTTCCTTGCATTCAACTTAGAGCAACATTTGCGTAGTTAGCTGATTACATATAAAACATTATCACAATATTTTTTAATCATCACATAATCATTCAAAAGAAAATTCATCACATTGCATACACATAAATTTCATTCAACCATTAAATACCATAACGCCATCATTATGCATTAAAATTGTATTTAAACATAAAGACCTTAAAGTAATTCAATAATTCAACAATGCAATGTAACATTGGGTTCTTTTTTTAATAAAAGGGGTAAAAACTTTATTGAAAATAAAGAAAGAGCATTACAAAACAAAAGGGCAATAGCCCCAGAAGCCAACAAGAAATGGCCAAACAAAGCCAGAGCCACGTCAACCCAGATCATAATCAATTACATCTTCAGCAAGAATCCCCTCCAAATCATGACGTCGCTCAGGGGAAACCTGCTCCAACTCCTCGACCTTCTGACCATCTAAATGCTCAGAGGCCCACTTGGCCAAACAATCGGCAGCCCTATTCCACTCCCGTGGAATATGGATGAAAGACACAAATTCCATCAAAGAGCTAATTTGAAGAACCTGTTGAACCATCTTGGCCAGCTGCCAACTAACATCAGAAACTTTTCGGTCATTGATTAAATTAACCAGAACCTATGAATCAGATTCACAAATCACCTTGTGCCACCCCAAAGCATAAGCCCTTTCCAAAGTGTAGAGGATCACCAAACCTTCCATAAGGTTGAAAGTTTGCATCCCTTCATGAACAGCAAAGAAGAAAATCACTGAGCCAGAAAAATCCCTACCAAGACCACCAATTCCAGCAAGCCCAGGATTGCCACATGAGGAACCATCTGTATTAATCTTCAAAATGCTAACTGGAGGGAGCAACCATCTTCCCATCCTCTGAACTTTCTTTCTCACCCTCCTGCCTCTCCTAACATAAGTAGATGCCATAGACAAACCCTGAATCCCCAGTCTATCCACCATCTCAGCATCTCGTCTCTCCAAAGGGAACTCCACATCACACTTAGCCTCTATAGTTTCCTGAATCATGCCTAAAATTCTTTGCCAAATTTGTTGGACTAACTTTTTACCTCAGAAAATACGATGATTCTATTCCAACCATATCTGCCATAACATGAAAGTAGGTCCAACGTACCAAACAGCTTGCAAAAAGGAAGCCGAAGCAAGAGATCTACCTAGACTACTCCAAAAATCCACCAAGGAAGAGGCATGAACACAAAGGATTTTCTAGACACCCCACCAAGAATGACAAAGATACACAGCAAAGGGACGACAAAAAAACAAGTGAGAAGAATCCTCCCCTCCAACTCCACACAAAACATAGATAGAAGGGCCCTGGAACCCCCTCTTCCTAATATTATCCCAAGTCAAGCATTTATTCCATGCCAAGGTCCAAATAAAGCAATTGCACTTTGGCCAAGAGAACTTGTTCCACACATTCTTCCACTAGTGAACCTCCACAGCATCCAACCTCTAGGATAATAACCCCTAATATCCCGAAGAGATAGTATAGACACCCTTAGGATTGGGAGACCAGGCCAAAACATCCCCATCCGGGAGGGAACTACACCGCCGACTAGCAAGGATATTCTAAAATGCAAAAAACTCTTCCTCCATGCCAACAGTAGGCCACTCCTCAGGGTTCTTCCATCTCGCCTACTCTAGCTGACCATGAGACAAAAGGACTTAAATTCACTCACCCTCGACCAACCAGCCTCCAGGAACCTCTGACACAGAGTCAACAAATTAGGAAACTAAGAAACAATGGGAGGGAAACCATCCCAAGAGTCACTCCAAAAATGTGCCTCTGCCTCTCTTTTGCAAATCCAAAATAAGCCCTCCTTGATGAGTGTAGCCCCTTTTTTTAGCGTGCCCCAAATCACCGAACCTTTCCCCATAAGGGGATAGCAAGGAATATCCATCCAAGGGGTCCCAGGGAAATACTTATGGGATAAAATTTGGGCCCAGATCTGATCCTGTTCCACACACCACCGCCAATACAATTTAGCAGCCAACGCCACCCCAGACACAGCAGACTGCCTTAATCCAAGACCACCCATCTGCTTCGGGCTACAAACAACATCCCATCTGACAAGACTCCATTTAGAGGATATCAAACTACCATCCCACAAAAATTGTCTTGCTAAGGAGTCTAATTCCTTAACAAAACCCATAGGAGCCACCTGGATCATGCAACAATAAATGGGGAGAGCCTGCACCACAAACTTGAGTAATTGAACATGACCAACAAAAGATAGCCACCTATGCATCCAATGATTCACTCTCACGAGAAATTTATCAAGAAAATTCTGCCATGAACCCCTGGGCAGCCTTCCCACCAAAATAGGAATACCAAGGTAGGTCAAAGGGAGAGCACCAATCTGAAATCTTAAGATATGTGCAATCCTCTTCTGAATGGGCTCCAAAGTGTTGAAGAAGAATATGGAGGACTTATCCTCATTAATTAGCTGTCCCGAAGCAGCAAGATAAACATCCAACACCCTGCGCAAATTTGAAAGCTTCTCTAATATTAGCCATACCCATAAGAGCAGTTTCGTCCAAAAACTATAAATGAGACTACAGAGGAAAATCCCCTCCCCACCTCCATCCCTGAATGAGACCCAACTCCACATTCCTTCTAAACAAGCAACCAAGACCTTTTAGCAAGGAGAAGAAATAAATAAGGTGAGAGGGGGTCTCCCTGACGCAAACCGCGAGAGGCACCAAAGTGCTCGGAGTGCTCACCATTGATAAGAACAGAGAATGAGGTTGAGGTAACACAACTCATAACCCATTGAATCCAATCTTCCCCAAACCCAAAAGCACCAAGCACCTTCTGAAGGAAGGACCACTGAACTCTATCATAAGCCTTAGCCATATCTAGCTTGATGAACATCGCCTTATCCTTGGAGATAGCAATAGAGTGAATGGTCTCAATTGTAATAACCACCCCATCTAGAATTTTCCTTCCCACCACAAAACCACTCTACTCTTCAGAGATAAGCACAGTAAGCCACTTTTTCAGCCTGTCAGCAATCAATTTAGATATAATTTTATAAATCACATTGCACAAGGAAATAGGGCGAAATTGAGTTAACTTATCCGCCCCCTCACACTTGGGGATGAGATCAAGGAAAGTAGAATTTAGAGCACGCAACATCTGCTTATTTTTCTGAGACTCTTGAACAATAGCCAATAAGTCCATCTTGATGATATCCCAAAATTCCTGAAAAAATTCAATGGGGAAGCCATCAGGGCTAGGGGATTTCCCTTTCTTCATCTAGAACACAATCCCCTCCAACACTTCTGAAGAAATTTCACCCATAAGATGCACCTGCATCTCCCTAGAAACCACAAATGGAATACAAGAAAGAACCTGGGCTTCCTTAGGCAACCCCCTGTGAGTCTTCCCTGAATAAAGAAGCAAAAAATTGTACCTCACTCGAGATTTCCTGAAAAGAGGAAAGATTCTCCTCCCTATCATTCACCAGAACCGAGATAGAACTTCCATGTCTCCTAGCTTTCACCAAATTGAAGAAAGCAGTATTCTTATCACCCTCTTCCAGCCACTTGATCTGAGCCTTTTGTTTCCAAAAAACTTCCTCCCGCAGCTCACACTCCTCCAGCGCCTTCAAATCCCTAGCCTCCTCCTGAAGCAAATCTTCAGTTACCCCATCCTCCCTGATCTCCCTCATAATACTATCCAACTCAGCCTGAGCAACACTCTTCTCATGGAAAATGTTTCCAAAGCACCAACGGTTCCAATGTTTAAGCTGGTACTTCACAAATTGTAATAACTTAGCAAAAGTATACATTGTCATACCATAAGCAAGTCTACCATACCTCCACCAATTAGTGACATGGCCATGCAAAGAGGAGTCACGCAACCATATAAGCTGAAACTTGAAAGAAGGAGACTAGGGCATCCAAACAGAAGAAATGGAAAGTTTGATAGGCCAATGATCTGAGCCCCTCCAATCTAGAATTTCAAAGCTAGTGGACCACCGACTGCCAACCCAGAAATAGGAAACCAGAAAATGATCCAG
The DNA here is from genome assembly GCA_007258455.2 of Sequoia sempervirens. Taxonomy (NCBI): domain Eukaryota; kingdom Viridiplantae; phylum Streptophyta; class Pinopsida; order Cupressales; family Cupressaceae; genus Sequoia; species Sequoia sempervirens. Next base: position 233,143 of record VDFB02368807.1, on the reverse strand, counting down.
ACGCTCAGCAATGCAACTCTCCCCAACCCTTCGATTGTTCCATGTAAATTGACCATTGATGGGCTTGATGTCAACAAGATTTAAAGCTGCAATATTATCCTGCAGAAGCATCCAATCTAGCAATACCACCCCGCTTCTCAGCGAGCTCATAAATGGCATTAAAATTTCCAGCCACAATCCACAGAAGGTAAGGCACCATGCCATGAACAAACTTGATTTGGGACCACAAAAGTTGCTTACCCTAAATTTCAACAAGTGCATAGATTTTAGAGAAGAGTATAGACTCCCCAGTCTCAAAACAAGAGACACTCATAGATAATGAAGACTTAAAAGACAACCACCAAAGAGGTAGAATCTTGCAAGGGTTCCAAAGGCAAGGCACTCTTCCAGCCGATCCAAGAGCCCCAATGCATTGGCACTCGCCACTTCCCCAAAGCTTAGGCATCAACCCCAACATACACTCAACTGATAACTTAGTCTCTTGAAGGAAAAGAACATCAGGAGAATGACTCCTAATCAAAGCGTGAACAACTTTTTACCTAGGGCCACTGTTCAAGCCCCTTACATTCCAAGACAAAAAAATCATTTCAAGGGACATGAGAAATGAGAATATGAGGTCTTAACGGACCCTAACTCCACCAAAGTCTCCCTAGTTAATTTAATCCTTTCCAAATCCTTTTTCCTACCAAGCTTGGAGGTTTTCTCCCCCACCCCTTTTTTTGGGTCCTTTTGAAGGAGACCCAACTGAGAAGGAGACTTGCTATTCTTAATCAATTCAAAACCTACTTTCCCCACCAGAGAAGAACCATCCCCCACACCCTTCTTCCCTGCAGTTGAAGGAATCGACTCCAATCTAACCTCCATCTGAAGGTTAGTTTCCATTTGCAAAGCACCTGCATCCTGCATAACCTGAGTAGCTTTAGACAAAAGACCCTCTTGCTCAGAAACCACCACCTTCTGATTCAGATCCACCAAGCGTGGGTTCATTTCCTATTGGTTGAGATCATCTCAAATCTCAAATCTATTGAAGGTGTCTTCATCCTGTCTTTCCATCAAGGTTCTCTTCTGAGCCTGGTTCCTATGATGAGCCTTGATAGGAACAAAACTATCAGCACCAACCACTTCACCCGGAATGGGATCCTTCCCCTTGTCAACCCTGGGGAGGTTACAAGGGAGCTGAGAAGATTAGGGTTCTAAAGACCTAGCCCTTGGACATCGTCGAAGCAGGTGACCATATTCATGACAAAGACGACAGCAAAAAGGAAGAGTCTCATAATCCAGTTGTTGCAACCACGAATAAGGACCTGCACACATATCCACAGAATTTGGTAATGGCTTACTTAAATCAATTTCAACACAAATACGAGCAAAAGTTATCACCTTTTTAACCTGAGTCTATTGCGCAAAGCCAACCGGCTTACCAAGCATCGAGGCCAACAGGTGCAAAACATCATCCCGCCAGCACTCCACCAAAAAATGAGGGAGCCGAACCCACACCGGAACGTCAGTTGGAATCTCCTTAGAAGGATCAAACCCCACATGCCAAGGTTTAATAAATAACCCAATCTGGTTATAAAAATAAGGGCCTCCTTCAAATACCCTAATACAATCTGCCATGCAATTAAAAGTTACCATGAAATAGTTATTTTCTAGCAACATGAGCTCCATCTCGCCCTCTGGCATCCAGGTCTGTTGGACCCATGACTGCAGGAATTGGAATGAGATACACATCCCCATAAACTTGCACAGTAAAGAGTGACCCGAGTAATAATCAATGTCTTATGTAATCTTCTCCAATGGGATAACCAACTTCAACATCTCTTTACAGCGTTCCAGGCACCCATTGATATTTGTAATGCGGGACGCACCGGACAATCCCATTCTATCAGCTCCTAAATCAGGAGAAAATAATTTATTTTCAAAAATCTTCGCATCCTGAGAAGACGACTTGGCACCAACTACCGAGCGATAATCCATTGAGGGAAAACCCCTGATGATTCACCAAGAGCCATTAAAAAGGAAGGGCCCAAGACGGGCACACAACCCAAAGCTCCACGGCTGGGAGTGGGGACAACAACCCCACTCACCAGTCGCACTCCACACAAGACAAGAGAAGGGCAGCGTAAAAGCTAAACCCCACCCCGGAAAGGCACACCTATGTAGCCCAAAGAATGGGGCAACCCAGCACACAGGACCCCTACAACCCTCCAATGCACCACCTCCACCCACTGCAGGCTCGAGCCCACACCACCATCGCAGCCCCATACACGAGACCACCGGAGACAAGGAAGAGAGACCCCTACACAAGAAGGGAGCACCATAGAAGAATAGGAAGCTACCACCGTGGGAAGGAAAAAAAGGAAGATTGCCAACACCGCCCCCAAACGTCACCAAGAACCCACCCTTCAGCGCATAGAGAAAACAAGAAGCAAACACAGGCTAGGGCTCAAGTGCCCTAGCTCGGCTCGAAGTTGCAGATGCCCTCGCCATCCAAAAAAAAAATATATCTAACATTGGGTTCTTATTTCTACTGTTTTCTTTATTTATTTGATGAAACCCTTTATATCCTTATTCCATTCAAATTTATTTTTATCATTCTAACCCTTCCAAAAAATGAACATTCACATATGAGATGACTACATCTATGGCATCCCCTACAATTGTAGGAAATAATTGCATAATAAAGGGCTTGAGATCATTCAAAATCTCCAATCATTAAGATTATGTTTTTTCAAAGTGGGGAGGTTAGATCAAGTTCAATATAGAATTGAGCAAATATCAAGAAGCGTTTTCTATGATAAGGTTAAGATATGTCAACGACCTCCCCAAATATTTGGCAATCATCTCAAAATCATAAGGAGAGCATAATTCTTTAGGGAGGGCATACATGTGTATCTAAACAAGAGTTGTAGTATGGATTTATTTTGAATAATTGAATCCCACATGCTTGTTCTTCATAAATATGACTATATCTTAAAATTTTGGTTATTTAATTAATATTGCCAATTTCCTCTAAATCGAGTAAGGTCCAAATGTAATTAATTTATTAATTATTCACCTTACCTTTCATCCCTTTCAGGTCTTTAAATTAAATAAATACTTTTATTTATTTAATTTAATCACCTTTACCTCTTCACAAGAATTAAATAAATTATTTAATTCTTCAATTTCATCTCTCTCCTTGTCACATCTTACATCATTTTTCATTACCTCATAATCCTAACTCTAATCCACTTCCTAATGATGTGCACATGCTTAATCATGGATTAAAAGGTTTCACATCCTCCAACTTTTCCCACTTGCATCCCAACCACTTGTTATTAAGTCTAACTCTCATCTAATCCCTCCCCTAATCATTTTCACATTCCTAATCCCCTAATTAAGAAAGGGATAATCCTCTTTACATTTATTGTTGCCCACCTTGTACACTCAACCTTAAAAGCTTTCCCTTTTTGGAGAAGCAACCCCACATGGGTCCTCTCTCCAAAGTACATCCAAGGAATTTTAAATTCCTTTATTCCTTTCCACCTCACCATATTTGGGATGTTGGACAAGGAAGTGCTTTATGACTTCCCCATCCCCCAAGGTACTTTCCAAGTACCAATCTCCCTCTCAAGCCTTTATTTGGTGACCCTTGTCACCATCCTAGGCCTTGAGAGGTCAACTCCCCTACATTTCCTCCCATGATGCCACTTGGCATCACCTCATGAGTTGATATGTCTCAACTCTTCTCAACCCTTTATCTCCCATCTTGCAATCCTAGCCATCCATCCAATTCACCCTCATATCAAGTGTAAAACACTTAGTCATCTTTTATCATCCACCATCTTTGAGCAAATTGATACTATTATCCTGACAATTTTTTGTTGAGCATACATTGAATCTGATTGCATTGAGGCAATCTACACAACAAGAGATTCAACATATTGGATCTTTGTTGAGTTCTAAGTAGGTTTGAACTTTATTTTCCCTTATCTTAATTTTTGCATGCTTTTGTGTTTTTGTTGGGTCTTGCATTGCATTTCTCTTCATTTTGAATAACATTTTCACTGCTCATAGGTGTATCCTATCCTTGGTAAAATTATTGACCTCACTTTTTAAAAAAATTGTACTCGGAAACTCCATTTATCCAAACTACCTACATATACCCATAGGATTAAGGTGTAATATGTTGAGCCCCCACGGGTTAGAGTAGTTGGTCTTAAGTCTCGGGTTTGCTCCCCGAGGTCTTGGGGTCGACTCTTTGGCCCGGATTTCACCCCGTCACGGATGCTTGGGGGCGGTGTTGGTTATCCCGTGACCATAGGGACTAGTCTCGCCTCCTGCTCGCACCCCCCTGAACCAGTGTAAGGGGGGGCTGCTGGGCTGGGACCACGGGGATACCCTTCGAGACCAAAAAAAAAGGTGTAATATGTTGGAAACTTGCAGCCAATTAAAGAAAATTTCCACATAACCCATAAAGAAATATATGCATCTAATTATTTAGAATCCACATGCAAGAGAATAGAAAACATACCCATGAAAATATGACACAAGATATACCCTGGGAAAACCTTGAAGAGGGAAAAAACACAGCCTCCAAAAGCATCCATCTCTTATGTATTATTCAACAATAAAATTACAATACATCTTCTGAGTCTCCATGAACACCATTGAAGCAACAAGCTCTCTCCAAGCAATCCATGCAAACAAGCATGCAACCACACATCATGTGCCATGCTTCAAACCCTCAAAAATGTTAACCAGAGCTAATCATGCAAAATTGCATCTAACAATAACTACCTTTGTGGTTGCTTTTATAGAAGCAAGCTCCCACAGAACCACTAAGTGGTATTACACTAAACCATGTGACTAAAACCATGAGATTACAAACCATGTCCCCTTATTTAATATTGGGTGTTTTATTTATTAGTTTCCCCAATATTAAATAATTACATTTTTAGAACTTAACTTATGTCCCAATGTTACATGCAACATTAAGTGGCCCCAAGAATAATTACATTAAATACATAATGCAAGGTGTAAAACACACCTTTTCCTAACATTCTCCCACTTATTGTATGCATTGCAGAAGGGGAACAAGTAAACTCAAAACATGAATAAAATGAACAATCCATATAGCCACATATACCATCATGGAATCAAAATGCTCCATGTGCTCCATCAAGATACCTACAACAAGAATCAAAGTGACCACTATCCCAAGCATGAATGCTCTCATCCTCCATCGTGCCAATGCACAAAGATAAGAAGCCATCCAATAGAGTAGCCACACAATCTGTCACAACGAAGCATAAGTCTTACTCAATTGATATCCCAAACACAAATACTCAATCCAAAGGTAAAATATGCACCATTAGCTATCAAGATACACAAACCCATTTTTGAAATAATACCCACAGCAAGTGCCAAAACATTATTCCAAATACAAAACATAGTAAACTCATTCCATAAACATATACACCCATAAACTGCAATCATAAACTCCATGTGTAAAACCTGTCAAAGAATGACATACAATGTTACATGCAACATTAAGTGGCCCCAAGAATAATTACATTAAATACATAATGCAAGGTGTAAAACACACCTTTTCCTAACATTCTCCCACTTATTGTATGCATTGCAGAAGGGGAACAAGTAAACTCAAAACATGAATAAAATGAACAATCCATATAGCCACATATACCATCATGGAATCAAAATGCTCCATGTGCTCCATCAAGATACCTACAACAAGAATCAAAGTGACCACTATCCCAAGCATGAATGCTCTCATCCTCCATCGTGCCAATGCACAAAGATAAGAAGCCATCCAATAGAGTAGCCACACAATCTGTCACAACGAAGCATAAGTCTTACTCAATTGATATCCCAAACACAAACACTCAATCCAAAGGTATCAATATGCACCAGTAGCTATCAAGATACACAAACCCAAAGTTGAAATAATACCCACAGCAAGTGCCAAAACATCCAATTTTCCATACCTCCAAGGTATACAAAACATAGTAAACTCATTCCATAAACATATACACCCATAAACTGCAATCATAAACTCCATGTGTAAAACCTGTCAAAGAATGACATACACATCCAAGAGCTCCCACTGCATGGGTAATGCAAATTTAAAAAAGATCAAGGCATACCAAGTCTACCAATAACATCATATAGAAAGTGTAAACTACATCATGTAGTAACAAGGAATCATCCACAATGATATCCAAACATGTATATCAATAGCCTGTAAGAAAAATCTCCTACATACACCTCTAAAAGCCAACTGTGTCAAGTGCGATCTCCTCCACAACACCCCATAAGAATAGTCATAACAACACCCAACCATTCAATCTCCAAGATCAAACATAACATATGTATCATGTAATCAACATGGATGTAAGCCTCTCATAACCAAAGAAGATCAAACTAAATCCATTCCCAATGAAGGAAATAAGCCCAATACATCTCCTAAACTCAACATCAATGAATGTAATCACAATGCATAAGGAGATAAACATGCCAACACTCCTCAAATGAACCCTCCAAAAACCATATATCCATAGCTCAAGATCCTTATGCATGATAAGATAAAGCATAAAACACAAAGCACTTGAAAGTAACAATGGGCAATACCTCTCAAGTGAAACTGCCAAGTAGACCAAGAGTGAGGAATGAGAATGCTCCTCCAAGACATCCAAGTCATCATGACTCATCCAAGAACACTCTCCTCATAGGTCCATGTTGAACTCATGACCAACCAAGGTGTCGGCTCCTTGGACTCCCTGATAAAATATCATCAAGAGTAACAATCTCAACACGTCTCTAATCATAAGAGAACTCAAGCCTCATCTATGTCTCCAAGTATTCATGAGTACCTGTAACCAACCAATCTATACCAAAATCCAAAATGAAACGTAGCACCATCATGAAGTAATCAAGAAAATGCTCAATGTATCCAATACCAAGAGAACCACCAAGATCAATATTCAAAGTCCTAACAGTTGAATCAAGAACATAACCATGACATCATGATCTAACCATGTCCTTATAGGAGATCACATGCATCATAACATATATACATCCCAGTCTCAAGAGAACAAGTACCATGCAAAACTCTAAATGCATATCAAGAGTAAACCATGACATAATAGCAACCACTCTAAACCAAGAAAAAACCATATCCCCAATCACATGAAGATAACCTTACCAATGATGCATCCACGTCACTACCAACAACTCCCATTGAACTGTGATACCGAGTCACACACATGACATCATGACAACCATCCTCTCCATGAAGATCATCCAGGTCTACACACAAAACTAAAGTGTCAGTAACATAAAAAATAGAACCAAAATCTCCAATCCAAGAAGATACCTACAACTGCCAAACCATCATAAACATATCCATCACTGTCAAAACCATCATTATCAAAAGCTCCCACTGAAAAGTGAAATCAAGCTATCCATGACATCATGATAACAATCTCCTCATGAAGATCAACCAAAAGGCCCTCACACAATCAAATAACTCAAATGTAACAAGAGCTCCCAAAAGGAAAAGTAAAACCATGATCCTCATACCACAAAGATACACCACCACAACCATAATCAAGAACCAATCCAATACCACCAATAATGCACCTGCATAAACCATCATGACATGCCAAAGTCTCTAAAGTACAAGAAACATCCATGAAACCATGATCACCACCAAATGTAACAACTCAAACCCAACTGTGTCCACATATCTACATAATCATAGTCAACTACATAGGTCTCATATCATGACTGTACCTGGTAATACCATCTCATCACCTCAACATGACAACAAAACTAGCAAACTAAGTGACTAAACCAAGCCACCAAAACTAAGCATGCATGAACATTGAAATATCAATGGGCAAAGACAACCCATGTCCAAGTCATAAATGCAACATGTAAGTATAGACTGCCTACAACATTGCACAACTTGTAGATACATCAATGAAGCATATAAATCCAACCATATACTGATAACCATGTCAAAAATAGAATAATATGAGATGTACAACTGAGCATATAATGAATCCAACATCAAATCTCCAAGATCCAATCATCCATAAACTCATAATATCACCATAGTCAAAGAAACCCATAAACAGATCAGATAAATAAAATAATAAATAAACCATGCCAAAATATCTCCAAACCTAATCCACTATGTAGTGATCTAAACAAGCTTTCCATCGACTATTTGAAGTCTAAAATCCGACTATGTATGCACCCGATATCACCTCTCGAAGCTCAAAACAAACATCTGAATTTGACCAAGCAAAACAATGTTAAAACTGCAAAATCTGGAAAACATTTTGAAACCACAGTGTAGAGCTCTGAGTCAGCTTTCGAATGAGTCTAAGAAGTCAAAAAATGGACAATTTGGTCAAAAGCTATGCCCCTCAGAAGTAAAACACCAATTTACACATGTGGCAAAAAAAATTTAGCCACCCCTGGTGGCTGGGCAGTGCCACTCCTTGGGTGGCGGACCCGAAAAATAATTAAATTTCTTTTTTTTCATTTTGCATGTCGGCCCTTTTTAAAAAAATTCTGCTGGCATGCATTTAAAATGCATGGCGGATATATTTTATATAAAATTGTAGACAAATTAAAACAATGAACAATTTTTAATAATAAAATTTTGTTTTATTAAGGGTTTAAACCCTTTATCGGCGGTCAGCAGCTGGCCTGCCTACAAGTCACCGGCAATCATCGGCTGGCCTGCCTACAGGTCATCGGCGGTACCTATCAGTCAATACTGCATCGATGGCAAGCCGCCGGACGGTACCTGCTTGCAGGTGTCGTCAGCCCTGCAAGGGGTACGGTGGTCGATCAAGGGTGGGGGTTGACCCCACCCCCCATTAACTTTTATTTTTTTTATTTTTTCAAAGTATTCAAAAAAAAAATTCAATGATTTTTAATAAAAGAAATTTAATTTATTTTGTAGGTACGAATTTAATTGACGGGAAAAAATATTGTTTTTTGGGAGATCCGTATAGCCTATGAAATTGGGCTTTTATAAAAAAAAAATTGCATTTTTTCCCAGTAACCAAAATAGGGAAAATTATATATCAATTTTTTTCTCTCGACCACCTTGGATCCAATTGTGAGGTCTATTTTGGGCCAGGAGATCATCTGTGAAAACTCACCCCCAAAACCCCCATTTGAATACAAAACCAAGAAACCCATTTCACCCAAAATTTCTCACATCCCAAATTTGTAAACAACCCATCAATTAAACAGTAAACCCAAAACCCTCATATCTGCAATAAACAACCTGCAAAACCCTCATATCTTGCCATTCCTTTGATTCTCATGTACAATGCATAGATTCAAACTTAAACAATATTTTTCTCAATCAAGGGTTATTCAACCATAACCAAAGCTCTAATACCACTTGTTGGAGACCTTCAGCCAATTAAAGACAATTTCCACATAACCCATAAATAAATCTATGCATCTAAGTATTCAGAATCCACATGCAAGAGAATAGACAACATACCCATGAAAATATAACACAAGATATACCCTAGGAAAACCCTCAAGAGGGAAAAAGCCTAGCCTCCAAAAGCATCAATCTCTTATGTATTATTCAACAATAAAATTACAATACATCTTTTGAGTCTCCATGAACACCATTGAAGCAACAAGCTCTCTCCAAGCAATCCATGCAAACAAGCATGCAACCACACATCCTGTGTCATGCTTCAAACCCTCACAAATGTTAACTAGAGCTAATCATGCAAAATTGCATCTAACAATAACTACCTTTGTGCTTGCTTTTATAGAAGCAAGCTCCCACAAAACCACTAAGTGGTATTACACAAAACCATGTGACTAAAACCATGAGATTACAAACCATGTCCCCTTATTTAATATTGGGTGTTGTATTTATTATTTTTCCCAATATTAAATAATTACATTTTTACAACTTAACTTATGTCCCAATGTTACAAGCAACATTAAGTGGCCCCAAAAATAATTACATTAAATACATAATGCAAGGTGTACAACACACCTTTTTCCTAACATAATATGTAACATGCCAACCCTTCAATGTAGTAAAAAATTTAAATTTACACCTTGCGAGTAAATGAATTAGGTAACAAGTCATTGCAATAAAAAAATTCTTTCTTTATTGAGAATATATGAACAAGATGCCATATCGAATTACAATAAATATTTCATTTCATTACAATAACTTCACAAGTTACAATAATACAAGAATACATACATTTACATACATAGCTCCAATGAGCTTTAGAACAAATAGTTGTAAGGCGGTCCAGGATCCTTCCTTTCAAATCTTGGTTCTTCTGTCACCTGTTGTGGAGGAGAAGCATCACTCATGCACTTTTCCACCAACCATGGATTCTTAATGCAGTCCCCCGCACATGTCTATCATTTGATAGATGGCCCTTCCCTTTGACGAAGAGATTGGTAGAGTAACTGATAACGACAACCAACTGATGATAGTGTTGTGTCCTACATAACTAGAACTTGTAATCCCACAATCTCTATCTAGCATGTAATACTTGATCACGGTGAACTGACAGTTGAGCCAAAGGTCATCACACTACTTTGGCCAAAGTGTTTCATTTAGTATGTTCTACTGAGGGTCATCTATCACATACACTACTTAGGGCTGATTTTACTTAAGGCTATCTTAAGCTACACATAGGTATTTCCTCCAATGGATAGTCCATCATCCCAAATAACCTATCACCATATTAATCTACTTGGAATTATCCTACTTAACTAGTAAGTACACAAGCTAGGTATTTCCTTCAATGGATAGTTCATCATCCCAAAGATAGCCTACATACTTGGAATAACCCTACTTACACCTAAGTGCACAAACTCCCTCCCATACTAGATTATCTATCCTAGGAGGAAACACAAGCTTTCCTAGTTAAATCAATAACTTAGCTAGGTATACCATATGTGTTTTTCATGTTCAATCATACCTAGTATATAATACTTATGATAAGCACCCATCTCCTATTATGGAGTACTTAGAAACACATTATGAAAACAACATAATAGCTTCAATTTCCTTTTCAAAATAATCTAATTACTCTAATGCACATACTGGGAAAGACATCTCAACCATGCATGCAAGACACATCATTCAAAAGTAAAATAACAAAGAAGAAGAGATCCTCATGCCTGTTATTGCTTATATCCAATTAGAAGACATCAATGCAGCCCTCTCCAACAACAAATACCTTGATAATCAGCTTCTCAAGAATGTCATAAATAACTCTATCTCACAAGTTGATAGCTTACTTCTCTCAAACAATAATGTTTCCTCTTAACAAAATAGTACCCTCACTCTTTCTCACTCACAATATATAATAAGTATGGATCAAAATAACATAGAATTATGGGATTGCAAAAGATGTGTAATCTCTTAGAAAAGAATGTATCCTTGCTAATGAAATGGCTCAACTATTTATAGAGCTTCCCAGCAACCTTATAGCCTACAGTTTAGGCATGTTAATGGACAACAAGCTCCATTCAAAGCAACACATGAAACATAGCAGAAAGGTGGCGACTTCTTAAGCTAATACTCAGCATAATCACTTACAGGCGTACTTGCTTATTGACAACAATTACAAAACTTATTCAATCTGCACATGCTCAATTCGAATTTTCACAAGGAATAGAAATCTACAACAACTTTGTTTCAGAGGTGGCACCAAAACCATCCTACCTCCTTCTTGCTTGGTACGGTTTTACTACCAATAGAAATAGTCAACTACCATTTCTCAACAACAAGCATCCGTCGATATGTTTAGAGGATGAATCGGCCAAGCATTAAAAACATTTGACAAAGTCAAGGTTAATCTTATCCAAGGCATCGACCAAGTCCATGCCTTAATATCGACACAAAATAGTAACATCAAATGCAATACAAATGTCTTATATCGCATGATAGGTTGAGTGAGAATTGGCTTCTCAAAATAGTCATAAACAACTTTCATTCGGCTTTCACATGAATTATGAATTATTCAAAGTATACTTGATAGACTCTACTATATAGTGTGTGCTTTTATTGCCTTACTCAACTCACACGACATCTTCCTTATGCTTATACTCACCATGTGGTTTCCTACTCCCAACTATATTTTTAATAAGCATTTCTCCACACACCACATGTAGCAAACTATGTTATGACTAAGTCTTTATATTATAGGTGTTCCAAGCTTATATGTACTTTTTGATCGCTTATACTACATCGACTAAAGTATTCTAGCCAATTTGACTTAATTGCTGCCCTAAATTCAACATAAAGTTTGCCCCTTATTCTTGATCAATACAAGATATATTCGGCCCTCTAATGTAAATTGGCCTATCATTTAGTAAATAATTTGGCCCCTTGAGCATTTTTTTATTGATAATCTATCTATCTTATATCAATAATCAGCCAATATGTAAATTACATATATATATACCTATATATATTTACTTGGCATTGCTCATATTTACAATTTGACTTCTATTTAATTATCATATATATATATAAAAAAATTTATATATTTGTTTATATACAAGTACATATATATGTCCAAAAATAACTTTAACACTATATATATATATATATATATATATAAATATACGTACATATATATATTACGCATATATATATTTAAATATATATTATATATATTCCATGATAATCAAATATGTTTATGTTCAATATTCGAATGAATTCCAATAGGTAAACATTCACATGATAATGACAACCCTATTGACTTATACATATTTATATATATTCTTATCCTCATAATATATACCCATTTTATAATCAGATGTATAGCTCTTTTATCATATTCTGTGAATAATAATATGTGTGTATATTTATACACATATACTTATATAATATATACATACATGTACACTTTCCCGATAAGCATTAATGCTTGCAAGTGTATCTGTATATATATACAAGAATATTCATTATATGGCAATATGATAGTCAAGTAATTCATTTGATATCAAATGATTATGACCTCGTGACTATATTCAGACACACACACGCGTGCGCGCATATATGCATATAGTTGTTTCCTCGTGTATGCACCTTTGTGAGTATCTCTTCTTACATACATGTGCTTTTGCTAATCTTGTATACGGATCTATGTATATGTATTTATATATATGCCCATATACATGCTATGTTTTATGTTCATATGAAATGACGTAGAGGTAACCATTCATAAAGCCCAAAAACTCAACCCAAGCACAATCAACACATTGTCATAAGAAAGGAATCAAAGCTCAAACAAATAAACATCACCCAATAATGCACTTGATAGTAACCAAGACCTTTACTAATGCAGACGTTTCAAACTAGGGATGACTTACCAATTTCCCACTTCCATGTCTAGACTCAACCAAACTATTGTGGTGTGTGTGTATGCTTAGATAGTTTACATTAACGGTTACCCAACCAAGATCTTCTTCAGAGTGATACTTCCCCTCCACCTAGAGGAATGGAACATATACCTACATCCACTAACACAAGCACATGACATTCAATTGTACATATGAAGTATACATAAACATCTTCAAAGTTAGAATAATAATTCAATAACCATCTATTCACATATATGCAGTATTTCCCCATGAAATAACATCAACTGAGATAACATCAAATGAGATAGCATTCACATTGATAACATGGTACAAGCACAATTTATTCATCTCCAGAATTCACATTTTACCCTACATTGTAATAGTAAATAGTAATTACACAATTGGGGTGTAACATAATATATATGTAGTTCTATTTCTATCTATGTTTTGATGTGAAATTTATTCAATGATTACACATCTCTTTCTAGGGATCCTTTCCCCTAAGTAGCTTCTCTTTGACTACCACCCACTAAAGGAAACATTGATTCAATAACTTCATCTCTATTTAGACTAAAACTCTTTAACTATTTATCTTAAAAACATACTCCTAATTGATTATTAAATTTTGTTAAATTGCAAAGTGGATGATCCACTTGATACTTAACAACCATTAGTTTAATAGGTATTTTAGTCCATAGTTTGAAATCTAGATGCCCACTAAATAATAAGTCATAACTCTAATAGTTCTTCATTGCCTTTTCATAAAAGTAATCAATAATTAGTCCTCCTAGAAGTCAATAATATAGATTTATCATAATTTTCACAATTACTCAAATTCCCTAAGTTTAGATCCTAGCACATACTAATACTAATAAGAAGTGAACTCTAACAACAATTGGAAAAACACCCATATTACACATTGTTATTATAAGATAACCTGTAGTCCAATGGAATAAATTTAGAGCAACAAAGTAAATTGATGAGATCAATTCTAGGAATTAATATATTACTACTAGTAACAATTGATATCATTTGTATCAAATATAAATTAACAAATCCATCTAAGCTTTAAAATCTCAAAATTGTAATTACATAACACCTTTTCTCATTATTAAAATTGATTGTTATGTATGAGGGTTTCACTAATATTTATTCCTTCATAATTAAATCCATATATCTATCATATCATCTTCCCATTTTAAGAATTAATCAAATACATAAGGCATAGCTTCTAAATCAATATTCAACATGTTAATAACTAGGTACCCAATAATCTCTTTTAAGTTGTGTAAATATCTATAAAACTATAGAAACAAAGTTAATTCTAAATTATAATTAAATTTATCAATTTAACATGAACTTACATAACAAGGTAAAAACCCTATAGCTTTCTTGGCATGTCTTTCACAATCTTTTTGGTGTTTTATCTCTAGTTTCACCTTTGATGGTTCTTGGGAGAGGGGAGGTCACCTCCCTTCCTATGAACATTTACAAACACAATAACTATTTTTGATCTTCAATCTAAGTGAATGAAGTTGATGTTATGATTTTAGTAAGAAGCAAAAGGAAGATGACTTTGATAAGTAATAGATCAAATTCTTGCATCTCAGTTCTTGAGGATTCTTCACTTATTAAATTGATTGTGCAGGAATTCAATAAAAATGTCTTCACCTTCCATGGTAGGAGTCTAATCTAGCATTTCTTAGGCTCCCAACTTTTTAGACTAGAAGATCCTTATCTTAGGACCAAGAAAAAATAGAAGACTAATGGAGAAAGTGAGCTTTGGCTTGTGTAAAGAGCTATTTTATAGCCAATTTTATGAATTAATTTGATATCCAGATGGGGTTTAAGGGGTGGACCTTATTTTTAGGTGATCCCAAAATAGTGTGTCCCACTTGTGAGACATCCCGATTTCTTCTTCAAATCATTTATTTTTAAAAAAATGATTTAAAACTAGAGGGGTTTCATATAAGAGGGTTTTATTGAAAGGGGTTAGATCAAACCCTCTTGTATCAAACTCTCTTGGAAAAAACTCTCTTGGCTTAAATCAAACCCCTTATGAAGTTTCCCTTGCACCTATCAAAATGCTAAAAAAAGAAATGATTCACCTTTTATAGGATCAAATGAAATCATTTGAAATTTCCATTTTTGTAAGTATATAACCCTTACTATTAAATTTTTGAAAATTATAAAATTTATTTTGTATTTTTAATATTATATTTTTAAATTTTTTAATGAAAAATGATGTCTACCTAAGACATTAGGAAAAATAGTGTTGTTAGAAACATCTCAAAAAATGCATTACACTCCATGGGGATGTTTTCTTCAGTGAAAAAAAAAAATCAATGTATATACTAAGAGAAATGTATTACAAAGCAATATAGGTCTAAAAATTTTGTTAGTACTAATTCAAAAACCAATCATAAAGAAATTATTTAATAAAAATCACCAAAAAAAATTACACACTAAACATTGAAGTTAATAATCTAATTTAAATAAATCGTCTAAAGTTATTATTTGTAGTAAAAGTTATGCAATATGGAAAAATTTCACTCAATAAAAAAATATATAATTAATTGAAAAATAAAAATAAAAAATGATAGAAAATTCTTTAAACAATTCAAAAAAATTAAAACTTGAATCTACATAGAAAATGCTATAACTCATTGGTATACATCATCATTAAATTCTTGGTCATTTGTTCATTATAACTAACACAAATGAAAAATACTAAACATATTGATTTTAAGTGTCCCACATAGGAAAAGAAAGTGGGCCACACTATGTGGGATCATCTTGGCATTAGTTATCATATTATGTAAAGATTAGATAACTATTTAGATTGTATAAATACACACAATTATGCATTCTATTGCAAACTAGTGAGCATTTATCATCCCCTTTCGACCTAGTCTAGTTGTACTCCAAGATGCTCTAACAAATCAAGTAGGCACTACTTTCTACTTGATCATAGGATCACACATTCCTACCAACATTTATATAACACATTGTACATTTACACATTATCAATGAAGGATAACATATTCCTCACACTAGTCATGCATTCTTTGTCTTCTCATGGCTTACTTCTCCTATAAAGCTTTGGAATCAACAAGTACCATATTAAAATAATCTTCTCTCCACTTACATTGATTCATAATCTTGTTACTATATATATAAGGTTGTCCTTTGAACTTATATAGAAATCAGATCAAAGATTATATCAACATTGCACCACCATCCTAGAAGCATATTACACGCTTTCTTGTTGTTCTTGATCCTAATTCATTGTTATTGAATTAGTTCAACTAGGGATTTGATTGAGGGGAAAGTGATCCTCTAAATTTCCCAAAGATGTTTGTAAACACCACTAGTTCATTATTGTGATTCAAACTTTAGAATATCAAGGTGAACATTTTTCAACTAATTAAGATTTGCAAATCTCAAGTTCAATTTTATGCATAGGTTCATTCCACACTCATATAGATCACTTCCACACTTGAAAACGTGAACTGGCAATTTGATAGTCAAATTTTTAAATCAACAAAGATCATCTAGTATTCTCTTATTCTTTGATACCATGACACATAGACTTATAATATTTGGAAAGGGATATCTTTGTCATATTTAAAACTAACTATCCTTGCATTTTATTCATCTAACTTTCTCTTTAATTGCATTCATTTTATTATCTCCAACCTCATAAATCATTAAATTAATTTTATTTAATCAAGTAAGAATTATAGTGAATATCATTTATTTTTCATTCAAAAAAGTCATGAGCAATTATTTATTCATTCCTTTTGTAGTTTTTATTTAGTTTTGCAAGTTATTATGTAGTTGGTAAAAATGTTCTTGGTGTTTATCATACATATAAAATGTTCATTACTAAAAGAAATGTTGTTAAATGCATTTTCAATATAAGATGTAAGAGACATTGGTCACAATGTATTAAATTATAATATTTTTCAGTTAAAACTTTCACCTAAAATTGTTGACATGAATTTGTCACTCATAACTACAAATGATCCACGTAACACTCATCACATAATGCTCTCAAGAATGAAACATTAATACTTCATGACAAGTGACACATCCTAATACTAATCCAAGTCTATAAAATTCACAGAAAATCCAATCTGATTAACTTGCAAATTAGAAGATAGAGAAATTGGGGAGAGAGGACTAGAAGTATACACCCTCTGAGACAAACAAGATTTTTTTATAGTTTTTTCCCAATATACCTTTTTTTTTATGAATAGACATCTATCTATATTAATAAAAGATAAAAATACACATTCACAAAAAAAAATTTACATAGCATTGTCTTCAACATAATTATTCTCTTTTTGAAAGATCAGATCTACTATCCTTGTTTTGGTATCTTGAGTGGATCTAACATATCTTTACCTCTAAGCTCTGTGCTCTGCTGGAGCCTAAGAAAGTCTCCATACAACATGGATCTGTACAGGGGTGGACGAGATTCATCAACTAGTTGTGGAGCAGGAAATATCAAAGCATCTAAAGCAGGCCCATTGGCTGCTGCAATTGAAATTCTTGTTCTCTCTGCATTCACCACTGCTCTGTGCTCCACACTTTTGTATCTCCCATTGCTCACAATCTGTTCCCAAACAAAAAATCACATCTCTAATCTCACCATCACCTATTTAGATAACTAACAAATGTAGATCTCTGTAAATTTTGATCAAAAGCTCATACCTCCAAATGGTCGCCAACATTGACAACGAAGGTGTTTGGAACAGCTTCCACTGCCACCCAATGACCCTTATGCTGCACTTGCAGACCTCCCACCTCATTCTGTAACAGTATGGTAAGACCCCCATGGTCAGAATGGGGTGCGATGCCCATTGTAAGCTCTGGTTGTGGGCACCCCGGATAAAAGTTTACTATGCCAACCTGAAAGCCCTCCCTGAAGACACTTTCTATGTAAGTTGGCTGCAGTCCCAAACTTTCAGATATTGCTGCCATCAATTTCAAAGCCATTTTTCTGATTTCCTTGAAATATTGTCCGGCAACATCTCTACTTGCATACAAATTACAATAAAGAGACAATCAGATAAATGGGTTTCAAAGACTTACTTTATCTTAACCAAAAGAAAATTAGATTAGTTGAGTTTATCTCAAACTAAATTACCACTTAGGCTTCTCTAACCTAGGAGGTCTTGTGATATTAGAAGTATATAAATGACCAATCTTTAGATTTGGATGAACTACGCTCATGTGGTTTGGGGTTAATTAAAGAAATCCAATTGTTGGTGTGCACAGTTGTTTAGTCTCTTAGGTAGGGCATTTTGTATTTAGGCAGGAGTGCATGCTCATTTTCAATAATCAACAGCACGGTAAGGACTCAAATCATTCAAAGACAGTTTTGGATCTATATTTCAATGTCATTCAATTGCTACAAAATTTCAGTCTTGGATGTACTGATCCAGATAACCTCTAAAATATTAAAATCTGGACATCGCTTTTCATTAATATAAGTTTGTTTCAGCTGATAATACAGTAGAGAAAAACACTACCTGTAATTTGGGGGATTATCTGGAGTTTGCAGTACAGGATGGCAGAAATGCTTCAAATAATCTCTCCAGTTGAAAAATTGGTCAACTTTGGCATTGAAGCTGGTTCCATATCTCACTGGATCCAGAACATCCCTGTTCCCATACTTCATCTTCTCCTCGGAGGAGAGCAAGAAGAACTGATGGGCTACATCTAACATACTGGCTATCAGGGATGCCTCAATCCCATGATTAATTACCTGCTCCACTTAAAATAAAAAGCTCCCATTCAATATATGATTGAGTAAAATTGAAACCCTCAATTAAAAAAAAATAGATAGAAAGAACATTACCCTGAAGAATCCCCAATCTGCGCAAGCCTGGCCAAGAGATTGGATGGTTTGAAGTCGTTCCAGTTGGGAGCCATCAAGGGATGAGATATCAATAATCGGTATACTCTCTCCTTGTAAGACTTGAGCGGCTGATGGGCGTATGTTCTGAGGAAAGACATACTTTTCAGGCACTGAATTCGTAACGCCTGCGTCCAACAGATCTTGGACGCTCCTCATATGACCGTGGTCATAATCATGATTCTTGCTTGGCTCAAGCACCACAGTAGCCATAATATGAGATATAGATAAAAGCAATGAACGCAGAAATGAGAGTAGTAAGGTTTTACTGTTTGGAGGGCTTCTGTGGTTCTTGCCGCCAAGTATAATCTCAGGATCACTCGGATTGCATGCCTGATATAACCTTGAAAGGGTAATGGACACCTTGTAGAAATATTTTACAATTAGATAAAAAAAAAATTAAATCAAACAATATTTGAAAGATTTTGTATATCTTATATAAATATTTTATAATTGGATAACATATTTTGAAGTAAGACTGTATATTGAATTGGAGAAGTATTCTGACCATTTAATATGAATGGTCTATTGTGGAGAGGGGTCATAATTTATTGGGAAGATGATTTTTTTTTAATTTTTTATTGAAAGAAGCTAAAAGAAAGATACAATAGAATGAATAACAGTCCAACAAAGGGATTGAGAACGAAAAAATCTAAGAACCCTAACTTCAACAACAGCATACAGATTCAGCTAAACCTTTACAAACATAAACACCCAGCTGTAAATATGCAGCCAGCATAACAATGACTCGTGTACCAACAGCAACAACACAGAATAAAGCATACCGCTCCAGTGGCGGAATACAAACACAGCCCCAGCTGGAAGTAGCAATGCTACAACAATAGACATATATAACATAAGCCAATTAAACCTTGAATTTAAAGAAATTATGTAACTGTCTAGCACCATGAAAATTCCTCATTTGTAGCTACAAAATCTGAAGTTTAATTTCATCCAATTTCTTGCTGAAATCACCATCTTTGAGCTCCTTCTTTCACTGTGAACATAAAATGATAAATTGAAACATGAAATCAGAGTAAAACATTAGAATGTTTGTTTCATGATTCAAAATATGGCTAGAGAATACTATTGAACATCTGTTTTTTCATAAATACAATAAAATACACTATCTCATAGAATCAACAACTAAATTATTATGAAGTTTGAAATCAAATATTGCTTCCTTCCATTGTAATGCATGATAAAAAATAGCAAAAAGTTGACCAAAAACTATATTCCACTTTTTCTTAGCTTTAAAAGAATTCCAAAAATATGGTTTATGTTTTAATTTCACTCACAGAATGGATATTTGGCTGGTTGGAGCTTCAAATGCTTTATCTATCTCCTACAGGTAACTTATGATGCAAAACTTTCCAAACCAAAATTTGAGCACTAGCCTCAGCCATAGACTTCCAAATCTAAGCACTAAGACTTCTCCATTTCTTTTCTTGAAAGCTCCAATTCCATTTTCTGTTAAGTCTTTGGGCTCAACTTCATGTATGGCAGAAGCTTAAAGTATATCTTCTTCAAAGGAAACCATAAGAAAAGATGTGTGTCAATCTAGAACCAATCCTTCGAGAAGCTGCAATGTAAGGATGTGCAAATTTTCATAAGGAGATGGTTTTTGAGTTTATCGGTGAATACATGAAATACTTTTTAAGAATAAATATTATAAAAGTATTAAATATTTTGTTTTATATAATAGGGGTCATTGCATAGGAACATAAGCACATATAGAATAGAGGATAATCCAAGCCTTTGTGTTTGGACTGAAAAATGAAACATTTAAACTTGTCGCTATCATGATGTGTCGTAAGTTGTTTGTAGTAAATGAAGGATCTCGATCTGGATCTACTGATGTCATTCTAAATCTCAATTATTGGAATTTGGAGTACACCCCTCCAAATATGTAACTTTTTAATTAAATAAACTATATATCTATTTTTGTGCCAATGATTATTTATTTATTTTGTAAATACATAAACGAATTTACTAGGGGGGTTCCTTATATAGAAGACGCATTTATGTTAATAGAACGTTTTTCCCTCAAGATATGGGACTCTACATTATAATATGGAATATGATTTACAAATACAATATCCATAATGTAGGTTAATTAAACAATTTTAAGAAATTAAGTATAGTTAATTTTAGATTAAATAAAATGATATTTTAGAATGATAAATTTTGTAAATTAGCGTTATATTAAAAAATTAAATGTTAAGGGGATTAGTTAGTTAGGTTGTTTGAAAATGATAAAGATAAATATTTGATACAGTATAGAATTTAATTGTTTGAAATAGAAAGTTCTCAAACTTTGTGTAGGTCTATAATTTTGTCTATGTCAAATTGTAGTTATAGATCAATTGTATTCCACATGGTTTTGATTTGGCATAGTGCAATTTTTTTCTATTTGATCCATCAATATACTTTTTCTTTATTGATAATTAGGGTTCACAATAATTATGAATACCTTGGGGAAGTCACCAACTAACAAAGACCAAGTTTCCCTAAGTCAACCCCCCTTGATTAATGGACCAACCTTATGGTTGTGACATAGAGTAGTGGACAAAAACAATTATGTAAGTGATCTAGATGGCTTTTTTTTTTTTAAAAGGGGTGAAAATTTTGTATTCAAGAAAGAGTAACCAAGTACATCAAGAGGTCGAAATGACCAAAGTCATCAAAAGACATTATCCACAAGCTCCAAAATAGAACCATGCAAAGATGAGTCAAAAATCAACCCAAGCCAAAAAATTCCATCCATCCTTAACACAAGGCTACACCTTCTAATCCTCATCAAGATATTTAAACAAAGTGTTGCTTTTATCCAAGTCCAACTATTTCCATTCAACCACATCCCATGCCCCCCAACTTTCAAAGGCTCATTTAGCAAGGCAATCTACAACCATGTTCCATTCCATGAGAATGTGAACAAACAAGATGTTTTCTAAGTTCGAAGCAAGATGAAGAATTTACTTCACAATTAAAACCAATCTCCATGTAGAGTCCTAAAAATCTCTCTTATTACGAAGAGAGACCAAAATCATAGAGTTTGTCTCACAAATCACATCCCTCCAACCAAACTCCAAGGCTCTCTCTAGAGCCTGAAGAATAGCACAATCCTCCATCTGATTGTGAGACTACACACCCATGTGGATGGAAAAGAAAAATTGTATAGACAAAAAATAAAAATTGTATGGCCCCACTACTATCACGATCCACTCTTCTGACCCCAACATCTCCTGGATTACCCCGAGAGAAAAGTCATCAGTGTTAATTTTGAGAGTCCCTTCAGGGGGAGGACACCACCACCCCACTCTATTCACTTTCTTATAAGGTTTGGACCTACTTCCCCTATTCCCCTAATGGCCTAGAGGAGAAGAAAGCTCAAGTAAAGAAGCTATTTGCATGTCTAATGATGACATAAACTCTCCCAAATCGCATTTAGATGAGATAGTTTCTTTCAAAATACTTGGTGCCTTGCACCAAACCTACAAAGTCATCTGACGACACTCACATAAAATGTGTTGATTCCTCTCCAACCAAATCTACCAGATAATAATGGAAGGTCCCAACTCCCAGGCAACCACCAAAAAATACACAAATGTTGGAGGATGTCCCAAATTCTCCCAAAATTCTTGCAAAGATAAGAAAAACCTAAATGGTCTTCTCCAAATCTTCCACCACAGTCTCCAAATTTCCAAAGAAAATGTACACTAAAAAATAGATGATATGTACTTTCTTCACCGTATCCACATAAAAAACAAAGAGATGGCCCACAAAAACCTCATTTCTTGATATTCTCCTAGATGATGCATTTGGTATGACTCGACAACCATAAGAACATATTACACTTAGGCCACCCAACCTTGTTTCAAATGTGTTTCCACCAAGGATAAATTCTCACCTCAGCATGGTAGGACACCAAAGCATCATATCCTTGAGAAACAGAGTAGATACCCTTAGATTCATGACCCTCAGTCAATAGATCACTATCTTCTAAAGAACAACAAGGCCTCTCAAGCAGAATAGCTACCAAAATTCTTCTCTCTGCTTGAGAACCGCAATTTGGCTAGTTATCAAGATTTTGCCATTGATAAATTCTAGTGCCTCCCAAGTACGGAGATGATTTGAAACTACTCACCCTGGACCACTCAACAACCACAAAAATCTCGCTTAAAGATCAAAGATGAGGGAAAGATGATAGAATTGGAAGGTGCCCATCCCAAGAATCGGTCCAAAAATGAGTTTGCTCCCCTTTCTGAATGATCCAGAAAATGCCCCCCTTAATGAGGTTTGAACCCCTCTTAACAGTGCTCCAAAGCACATAACCTTTTCCAATCAAATCAATTCACAGAATATCCTTGCTAGCCACTCCTCCTAAGTACTTGTGATTAAGAACTTGTTCCCAAGGATACTCAAAAAATTTACACCACCTCCAATATAGTTTTGCATCCAAATAAAGACTATTCTGCTATGACTGCTGAAGCCCAAGATCACCATCTCCTTTGGTCTACAAACCTGGTCCCAGGTCACCAAACTCCATTTTTGAATGTCAAGATTCACTACCCATAAAAACTTCTTGGTAAGGGAATCAAGCTCCTTGAGCACACTCTTAGGAGCAAATAACACCATGAACCTATACAAAGGAATAGCCTGGAGGATGGAAGACACAAGAGTCACCTTGCCAACCAAAGAGAACCATCTAAAGGTCCAGTGGTTGACCTTAGAACAAAATTTATCCAAGATATTTTTCCAGTCATTCCTCTTCAAGGTGCCAACATAAAGGAGAATCCCCAAATACTCCAAGGGAAGATTACTAATTTGAAAAAATAAGAATGTTGGCTATTCTACGTTGAATCAAAGTGAGAGTATTGAAGAAAAGAATATGAGACTTACCCTCATTGATTAGTGATCTAGATGGTTAGTTTGAGGTATTAGTTTTATTTTTTTACTGCTCCAAAGATAAATGTGTGTATGAATGCTCCTAGTTGTATGTTGTAGGATTTTAGAAAATTTCAAGATGTGTTTTAATGCTTAATGAATGTCTTTAAATACCATGAGATAATAAATCAATACACAAATATGTACCTAGTCAACTCCTAGTAGTAATGAGAAAATGGTGGGAGTCAACAATTTTAAATTTCAAAATTCTAAAATTTAGGTTAGATCAACATTGAAGGATATCACTTCCACATACCACAAAATGTCTTCAAATAGGGATTATGGAATCTCAAGATTATAAATGAATCTGCAAAGTGTGGGATAATAAATTAGTGGAATGTATGGGAATTGGTGCAAATAGGGTTAAGATAAATTTAATATATGAGAATATGTAAAAGTGGGATTAAATAATGTGTACTAGGATTAGGGAAGGGGGCAAACTTAACACAAAAGTGTTCATGTCGCTATGTAATCATATTAAGACATCCACTCAAAGATAATTGTGTGGTAATGTACATCTCAATGACATAACTTTTTTAGAAAAATGAGGCAGGACCATCTTGTGAAAATGAGAAATGAAAAGTTATTCATAAACTTAAATAAGTGTAGCTTCATGAAGAAGGAAATGACATGTACTTCGGATTCATTATATTTCAAGATATATTGCATATTTACCCAAAAAAATTCTAAAAAAAAATAGTTTATATGGTTTGGCAAGCTTCTATAGATAGTTCATTACATACTACAATGGTATTTTCATAGCCTTGAAATATTACATACAAAAGGGAGGGTTTGATTAAATATTTATTCTTCCTAAGAATTTTTCACTCAAGTAAAGAAGAAGGTGAAACAAGATCTATATTTCATTACATACTACAATGGTATTTTCATAGCCTTGAAATATTACATACAAAAGGGAGGGTTTGATTAAATATTTATTCTTCCTAAGAATTTTTCACTCAAGTAAAGAAGAAGGTGAAACAAGATCTCATGCTCACACTAGTAAAATTTTAGAAAGGTTTTCCATTTGATTATGATGCTAGTGGAAAATTAATTGGCATAGTATTGAGTCAAGAGGGTAGACCAAGAGGTTAGACCAATCACATACTTGAGTGAAAATTTGAATAAGGCTAGGAAAATTTACTCTATTTATGACTAGGAGTTCTATGTTACTATTCAAGCTTTGTATACATTGAGACATTTTTTCTACCATAATAATTTTTATTATACAGTGATTACTAGGAATTGAAATTCATAGATAGTCACGTGAAGTTGAACTAGGGGCATATGCGATGAGAAAAATATCTAAAAAAATACTCTATTATGGTGAAGCATAGATCTAGTGAAACCAACAAAGTTGTAGACTCCTCAAGTGGAGCATGCATTATTCTCCCCAACAATAATTTAACTAGTGGGCATGAAAGGGATGAAGGATTTGTATGGCACATGGATCCAAAAAAATTAGATGCATGGCATACATGTATAAAGACTTGGGTTGAAGACATAGGTTCATATGAAGATTAATTTATACATGAAGGATACTTGTTCAACAAAAAAAAATTAGTCATCATGTGTGGTTTGATGAGAGAGAATGGAATTCATGAATTACATAGTGGTAGACTTAGAGGATAATTTGGTGTAAACAAAGCATTAGCTATGTTGGAAGAGAGATACTACTTGTTAATTTCGCACAAACATGTGAAAATATTTGTTGAGCATTACAAAACATGTCAAATAGCAAAGGGAGTCACACAAATATAGAATTTTATAATCCTTCTATACAGGCCAAATATACCTTGGAAGGAACTATCCATGGATATCATCCCTGGATTACCATGAACATAAAGAAACAATGATTCTATCTTTGTATTTTATAGGTTTTCAAAAATGACGTACTTGATTTCTTGTTAGAATTTAATGATGCTTCTAGGGTTATTGAATTCTTTTTAAGGAGAAAATAATATTACATAGGCTACCACAAAACATCATCTTTTATATGGATACAATATTGTTATTTTTGGTGGAAATTTTAAGGAAGATGCTCAACATGTAGCTCAATTATAATTATATATTTTCCTATAGATAGATGGTAAAACTAAGGTTGTCAATAGGAATCTTGAAAAATTTCTTAAATATTTTATGAGAGAAAAATTCATGTAATGGGAGTATATATTGTATAAGTTAAGTTTGTATACAACAATTTAGTGAATAGATTGATGGATAAAACACCATTCCACATGGTGTATTTGATATCTCCATAGGGTGTCATAGATCTATTGAAGATTGAAGATGGTACTTGAGCACCGATGTAGGGGTTGAGGACTTTGTTTAGCACTTGAAGGAGTTTCATGCTCATGTCAAGAAATAATTGGAATAAAGGGATGTAAAACATAAATTACACATAGATTGGAGTTAAAGAGAAAAGACTTACTCAAAGAGTTCATTGAACATTTGAGGAAAGAAAGTTTCACCAATGACACATATAATAAGTTAAAAACCAATAAGATTGTTCATGTAGTTTTTTTGTAGACTCTCTCTCTCTCTCTCTCTCTCTCTCTATATATATATATATATATATATATATATATATATATATATATATATATTCAAATTTTCCAAAGGGATGGATATATCATCAATACTCAACATCTCTAATTTTGAATTTTTGTCATGTACATGGTCCTAAAGATACAACACAAATGAAGTGTTATATTGGAGAAGGCGTGTACTTCAAAAGCAGCAAGAGTTTGGACATGTGTACTATAAAGAAGAACAAATAAAACCATTATAGGGAGTATCTTACTCACTTGAAGGGTAAAAGACATAAATAATACTCATGGATTTATAAATAAGTAGATCAATTTGAGTGACCAAAATATTCTTTCATACAACTTTAACTTTGAGCACAAAGATAAAAATAATCTCACCTAGATTGTCTAAGGTAAAGGCATATCAAATGTGATTCATATATAACCTTGCATCACCCTTGTTATTATCTAGAATACCAAAGTGGCAATAACATCTACAAAATATCACATCTAACTACAAGATGAATGTGGAGCTCTAAATGACTCCCACATAAGCTAAGAGGCATAAGGGTCATAGGGTAAACATCCCTAATGTAATAATATACATATAGTAGATATAAATAGATATAAATGAATAAAATGATAGAAAAAAGGGAAGAGGATAATATGTATTAAGGATTCAAATTCTGCTAATGTAATCTATTGACTAATAAATGAATATATATCAAGGTTTGGTATATTGTGAACTATGGATTATAAAGTATAAATAAATTATGTCTATTATTTATGAACTCTCTTTCCTTACCCAATATGACATGTCATTGTAAAATATCTAAATATTCTTATAATGTAAGCATTGGGTATAATTACAAGATGCAAGACATTAAGAATTAGAAATTGTATTTGCAAATCATTTTTTCTTGTCAAAGTTTGGTTTCATTGTTAGGAGCCTAGTCATACAATACATAATATATTAAATTACAAAACTATAAATTATGTTGCTAAAGAGAGTTGCTAAGAAAGGCATTATAAATAAAACATTTTTTTATGATTTACAATGGACTCCTTTATGTGTTAGCCTCATGAGAGGGGGTTAGGCATCTAGGGGATGATGAATGGAAAGGGGGGATCCTAAAGGATCCCTCAAAAATATGTGACCAATACAAGTAGGAAAAGAATAAGCCACTTGAAAGACGTAAAAGAATAAAAAAAAATTAAATCATTAACACCCATGGTGAAAGGAGATAACAAAAATTAAGAGAGTTTAAATATACCATTAAATCAACAATAGAGTTGAATATTGAAGAAAAAAATAACACAAAAATATATAAAATAAAAGAGATCCTATAAAACGATGGAAAAGGCAAAGGAAGACAAGATGAAGTGCACCAAAAAGGTTTTGGAGAAAGAGGAAGATAGGAATCCACATTATTTAATAGATTGGAATATAAATGAGTATACCACAAGGGCAATAGGTAAATAAAATATAAATTAAATTACTAAAGTTTTACAAATAGAATGATAGTTAATGGAATCACTTAATTACAATGATACACTAGAACAACTTAACCTCACATATCAACAACGAAACATAAATTCTCACTAAATTCATAAGAAGTACCAAAGATCATAATATTTCTTAGACATCATGAGAAGAAAACCATAGTAGCAAGTAGGTGTTCCACTTCTTACGTTGCCACAAACACGACACCTTGAACCAAATTTATCTAATCTTAGACTCATGGTTGATGAGATATTTGAGGGATTCCTAACCCCTTTAGAATAATTACAACCTCTAAAATTTGATGTAGAATATTTGGATCAAATATCCATCAGAAGTGCAGAGAAGATAAAACTTATTATAAATTAAAAAGGATATGATATCAAGCAATGCAAAAATAAGGGGATAATATATTTAATAACTTATCTAAGTGTAGACAATTAAATAAATATTATCCCATTGTAACTATTAAATAAATAAATATTATCTATTTTTTAAATCAATTCATCCTTATTCCTTACCTTAATTAAATAAATTTTATTTATTTAATTAAGTCTTACCGTTGTTCCCCTATTCCACAAAAATAAATAAATACAATTTAGTATTTACTTAATATCCCTTTTCCCCATCTTAATAATATTAATTAATTAATTATAATTAATAAACTAAGCTAATTCCAACAACATGCCTAAGTGTTATTAACTTAGTTAATCACACCTCTAATCCCATTTATTCTAAAAAGATATGAGAAAATATTGACCATTTATTTGATCAATAAAGTTCTCACCATCCATTTAACCCATGTGACTCACACATTTGTGAGAAGTCACATGTCTCCATCTCCCATCCTTGTGTTCTTTCTCACATATGTGTAAGGAGACACATGCCACCTTTTTCTTCCCAATATATCCCCCCACATGTGTGAGAGGGAAATTGTCCTACCTCTCTTCCAAATGTGTTCTCATACATGTAGTAGAGGACACATTTACCCATCCAATCTTTCCCATGTTTCTTATAACACGTGTTAGAGGAGTCATCCCCAACCATTGGATTTGGTTAAAAAATCACAACTCCCGATCTTTCTTCAATCCTCTCCTCTCCTAAATTCCTCAATACAAGGATGACATTTGGCATCCTCTCCTCGACCTTACCCTCTAATTAATCCTCCACCATTGATCTCCAAATTAAATTCTAGCCCTTGATTCTCCATCCTTAACATATATAAATCAAGGGCCTTCTAAGCAATTTCAATCATCTTTTCATATCCTATTGAGCCCTACTATCCATTTGGGTGACATTCTATCATAAAATCATGCTACCATTTTGACATGCAACCTACATTCTATCACCCATATAATTCATCCATAGTGAAAATTGAGACAATTGAAAGAGTCCTCTCTCAAAAAAGGGTGCTTCCTCCTCTACCCAATCCAAAGGAACATTTGAAGAAAAGTATAATATTAGTTTTTTTTCATTTCATCATTATTTTTCTTCTTATTTTTCATTTTCTTCACCCACATGTTGTATTCATAAATTAATTTTCTTATTAGCTTAATGCAAGGTATTATGTGTGGTAGGTTAGTATTTGGACCAAGTTTACACTAGGTACTATTGTAGCACTTTTAACTTGTTCATCTTGAGTTGTGATTAATCCTACTAAGAATATCTCTAGGGAACCCCCCTCTTGGGTTTAGATGAGCCTAAAGTGAAGGAGAGATTACCCACTCTCAATAATTGATCAATCATTGTTCTTCTTGATCATAAGTTAGAAGTATTTTTCTCTACGTTTGACACCCCTAGAATTTAGAAAATGGCCTAAATTTAGATATTTGGAAACTTATAACTTTAAGCACCAATAGTAGGAAATAAGGAACTTGATGGAAAATGCTAGAGCTCTCTGGTCAAAATTCTTATGTGATGTATGCATGTTTGCATGATGTTCTATCATTCATATGGATTCAATGATTTTACTCACCAAAAAACTCATTTCAATATATAAAACACATATCTAGTTACACATGTGACAAAGAAGAACACTAGTAGCACTTCTAGGTATGATAAAACAAAGAAAAATTAATTTCATCTAAAAATTTAAATGATGAAATAAAAAGGAGGAAACAAATAGAAATAAAACCCTTGTTTTGTGAGAAGCTCCAAATAGAGACCTACAAGTTGAAAATAGATAAAATTTTGGGGTTTCTAATGAGATTTCCATGAATAATCAAGCCTCTACTTTGTTTTTTCAACCTCCATAAGTAGCCAAGATGTAAAAAAAATTATATAATAAAGTGTCTCCCTATCCTAAGTGTGTCTAGGAATCAAAGGAGCAATGACAATACAAAACTAGTGTATAAATGAGAGCGACAAAGGCAAGTAGATGATATTCCTAGTTGCTAATGAAAATTAAAAAAAATTATTATGAAATGATAAAAAATAATAGAAGGAAAGCTAAAGAAAAATAATAAATACAAAGTCACCTCACAACCCAAGTGAAGCCAAGAGATGTGAGAATTTTGTCAAAGAATGTTGATGAACTTCCAAGGATTTTTGTATGATATTGTCAAGTGCTCACATCAACATCACAATGTTGGAAATGGTGGTAAGAATATATAAATTCCATGTAAGAGTGTAACCTTGAGATATTGAAAGTGATAGGAATGAGATAGGATATTTAAAAATAAGAAGAGGGAGATAAGGGAGTTGAATAGCTATTCAACTTCATTCTATAGTGGTTAATACTAACCTAGGTGGGTAGTAGATGACAAAACACTCCAAATTGGTTACTAAATGATGACTTGTCATAGTACATTAGCATGTCAAATAGATGTTTGGGTGTCATACTATTATTTGAATAGTTTAAGCTTTGGGAAGGACCAAACATTAGAAAACCATAGCATTAACATGAATGAAAGATCAATGTCCACAAAAAGGGGTCACAAGAGGCAACCTGGCCTTGGCATGATGGGTAGAAAAGGGACAAGGGAAGGGTTGAATGTACTCAAAACAAGCTATATGAGATAAATACCAAAATGAGTACAAAACATAATGCAAAATTATAAGGGTGTAAAATTTTGCACATTACACCACCCAATAATTAATAGGAGTAATATATATGCTCTTCCAACTAGGATAAAATATCTTCAATAGCTTATTCATGCAAATCACATCATCCATGATAACATATGTAGGAAAATTAGGTTGTTCACCAAGAACATATATATATAATGCTAGCTATGTAGTTTAATAATCACAAGCAATGTCTATAGACATATTGTAAATTCCTAACTCTTATTAAGATAAAAATTCCACAAAACCTCCATCGATTTATTCTTATGGTCAAGCTCTTGGTTTGAGTACGCCATAATCATGTTGTGTTAAACAAAATCCACATTGAAAAACTTTTTAGTAATGTTTAGCATAGTCCTACACAACACCAACTCATAAATTTACACAAACAAGCCACTTCTTCCATGTAATGGTAATTTACATAATTGGTTTTGAACCTACATACTACTCTGTGTTCCACCTTTTATGTATACATATCAATTTCTCTCAACAAGGATGGACATGTTCAATGAAACCCTTACCTTTCAGTGCTAATGTGTAAGGTAAACTTCTCAACTTTTGCAAGTATGCAAGCTTGGGGTTGGGATTTAGACTAAGTGATCATGTTAGTGAACTCTATATCTTCACTTGTTCCTAGGAAGGAGTACAATAGCTTAGGATATTCATTAATTCATGGGCTTTATATAATATTTCTACCTTCACATCTACATGTTATCAATAGCCAAAAGTATTACTAAGCCACTTTATAAGAAAGGGCATAACCAATCCCATTTTATGAGCTAGTATATCTAGCTATTCTCAATTTAATGAGGACAGTTCTCTACAAGAAAGTATGAATTTATCTAGATAACAATTCAATATGGTTGATGGTTTTTCAAATTAACACCACCTAAGTTTTTCATTTGTCCATCATATGCAATGGAGGCGATTTCTCTATATAAGAAATGGGAAATGATCCATGCATAATTCTACACAACTTGTGCTTCTACACATCAAATCAACATAAACATGTCTAATGTTACAATCTTCCCTTGCACACATAACACAATTCCAAAATGATTTGTGCATGAATGGGGCTTTGATAGAATAACTTCACACACATCTACACAACAAAATTGTCAACTCTTACAACCTTTCTACATTGTGTGTGACTTGTATATGGGTAGTAGATGCATTTGCATGTTACAAGACACAATTCCATATGTGTGCAACACCTAGTTACATCTACTCCACATACACATGTCAAACAAATAGCACCATAGAAACATGAAATATGACATAATTTTGGCCACATATAAAGCACATATACTTAGATGACACTTGTTAACATATTATGGAAATATGGGCTAACAATCTAGATTATATTAATGCACATAATTGTACATTATATTGCAAACTAGTGAGCCTTTATCATCCCCTTTTGACCTAGTCTAGTTGTACCCCAAGATGCTCTAACAAATTAAGTAGACATTTCTTCCTACTTGATCACAAGATCATGCATTTATACCAACACTTCTATACCATATTGTATATTTACACATTATCAATGAAGGATAGCATATTCCTAACACCAATCACATGCTTTGTCTTGGCATGAATTGCTTCTCCTATAAATCTTCTATATCAACAAGTATCAAATGGGCATAAGCCAATCTCTACTTGTATTGCTTCATAATCTCGTTGATATATCTTCAAGATTATTCTCCAATCTTAGGTAGAAATTAGATCAAATATTATATCAACATTATAAATCATCATCCTAGAAGCATATTGCATGCTTGCTTGTTGTCCTTGTTGTTAGTTCATTGTTATTGAATTAATCCAACTAGATGTTTGATTTAGGAGAAAATTACCCTAACAATTTAGTAAATTCCCCAAAGATGTTTGTAAACATCACTAGTTAATCATTGTGACTTAAGCATTAGAATGTTAATGGGAATATTTTTTAGTTAATTAAGATATGTAAATATCAAGTTTAGTTTCATGCACAAATTCATATCCACACTCATCCAAATCACTTTTGCAATTGCAAAAATAAATCAATAATTTCATAGTGCAAATTTTAAATAAAAAAATATATCTAATAGTCTCTTATTCTCTAATACCATAAAAAAATAGACTTCTATAAAATGATATCTTATCATATTTGAAACTGTAATGTCATAAAATTGCACCCCTTGCAATTTCACATACATTCTTGTATCCACTTTGGTGTCCACTCCCCTGGAACTTGTGTAGGCTTATTTTAGCCCCTACATCGATCTTTTTCCCTCTCAAGATGCTCAAAGACCCCTTCTCAATAGCTACCTTCATGCGCCAGCTTTATGTCGAACCTTGTGTTTTTCTTGTTTATGTCATTTTGTAGTGTGATGTGTCTGGATACTAGTGCGCCATGCTAGCATCTTGTGACATTTCAACGTTCAAAAGATCATTTATGTGCATGTTTTCCACTTGTCACCTCCTTTGGTCAGTGGTAACGGCTCACGATGCCTTGTAACCACCCAGGAAGCTTCTTTTTGCTTACTTTCTCTCCTTAAATGCCATCTTTTCAATTATATTGCTTCTTCCAAGGGGGCTTCTAACTTCTCTCTAGCTTCTTTCAGCCTTGGCTCTGGCACTTTCTCTCTTGTCATTTTGTTTGCACGGCTTCATATAGCCTTCTACAACATTTTCAAGTTGTCTTGGCTTCTCTCCACAACACTCTCAAGCTGTAGCCAAAAAATTAAGAGTGTTTTCAAACCATTTAAGTCAGTATTAAAGAGAAATTAAGAGTATTCTAAATTTATTCAAACCATTATAAATAGGTTTCCAAGAAGTCAACATTGTTCATAACACTTCCAAATGATCTTAATAAAGAGAATTTAAATTGTATTTCATATATATGATAATAACATCAATGTAATGTATCAAGATTGTACAAAACATAAGTATTTCAATGACTTTCTCATGTACATATATTCAACCTTACTTGGAAGATTCAACAATTCTAATAGAAATCATCTTTTCTATGCTAAGTTATAAACTTTAACTTCTCAAATCAATGTTACATTAGATACTTCAAATCATATCTCTATTTCAAGATTCCACAAAGAATGACAAATACAAATACATTTATAATAGGCTTCACAAGCCAAATCTGAATATTACATAAGTACATCAATAGCAAATAAAACTTGGTACCACCAACCGCCGTGACGCCTTTGGTCTTCTTGCGAGCTGGGGCCAAGAATGTGATTCAGGCGCCTTTTCCGCCCAACCACGAAGTTCATGACTTCCCCGGGTCCCTTCCTAACTCGAAGGAATCCCCGGCCCTGCATAAAGGAGCCTAGCAACCCGAAACAGCAAAACAGGAGGGAACTCTCGATGCGTGCCTGATGCCTATATGCATTTCTAACATGAGAAATAAACACATTTCTTGCAACAGGAGGTGGCAGAGACTATATAAATTTCTAGGCTTTTAAAATAAACAACCCATCTATTTCAATGGTACAGTGCTTGGCCAAGCAAAATAATACAAAATGGTAGTTTAGAAAAGGTAATACTACCGTCTCTGTTTGCCCACCTTCGGCACCCTGTCCCGGAAGTTACCATAGTGAAGTATGAAATAATACCAAAGCAGAAAGTTATGCATTTTAGTACATGTTTCAATCATTCAATTAATTCTAAAAGAATTTCCAATGTGAATTTCAGAACATCCTTTGTAAATTCAGTTGTAAGATCTCGTTTATTCTGTGGTAAACAACCCTTTTCTGATTTAGATAAAGCTCTGTTTTTAAAGAAGAACATACATGTCTTAATACTTTTCAGTGCACTAATAGAAAGGAGGAACAGTGTTTCCTGTTTTCAGTATGCATTTCTATTCTTTCCAAGCTCAGGCTGACTGACAGTTTAATTCCCAATTTCAATACAGGTTACAGAGTAATAATAATATACTGAAACAGTGCAATTTATTCAAAAATTCTGAGGTTTGAAAGATAATCTTTCATTCAAATTTTGATGTTGTATTCCTTTACTCAGGATTGTCCTGCTGTAAGTAAGTATATGTTAAAGTATTCAAGATGCTTTCCAGTTTACATGGTTTCTCAAAAACAATTCTGTTCTTGTTTCAGGTTTAACCATTCTGAGATATTTGTGTATAATTAACAGAGTTCATTCTAATTTCTGGAAATGATTTTCCTGTCTCAACTTGTATTTTGGCACATAATTAACAGAGTTCATACTATTTTCTGGAAATGGTTTTCCTGTTTCAATTTGTATTTGGCACATAATTAACAGAGTTCATACTATTTTCTGGAAATGGTTTTCCTGTTTCAATTTGTATTTGGCACATAATTAACAGAGTTCATACTATTTTCTGGAAATGGTTTTCCTGTTTCAATTTGTATTTGGCACATAATTAACAGAGTTCATACTATTTTCTGGAAATGGTTTTCCTGTTTCAATTTGTATTTGGCACATAAATGCATGGATATCTATATATATATATGTATATGCATATTGTATATGTATACATATATATATGTATGTGTGTAGAAAATCATGTACAGCTGTGTATAATTTGAAGAAAGAAATTCTGGTTTATAAATCTGTTCAAAGAATTCACTGGCCGTGCACACAGAACAGGGTAATTTTTACATGGTTTCCTTACTGGCATTGAGCGACTAAAGGGCTCAGGGAAGCCCTTGCCCTCCCATGGGGAGGGGGCGGGCTGTGAGGGGCTCGCGCCTCCTCCACAGGCCGCGGCCTGTGGAGGGCGCGAGCCTCCCACAGTCCACGACCTTCCCATGGGGAGGGCAAGGGAAATAATTCCCTTAGCAATTTCAAAACTCAGAAAAAAATAAAGACATTTGCCCAGTATAAACTGCATTCGAATTTATCTCAAGACATTTTGATTTTATTCAGATGACAGAATTTTTATGCAGACCAGATATGCAGACATATAATTGTAATTACACTTGAGATCATTTCAATAAAATGCAAACTTGCAACAGAACGAAAACCCTAACTCTGAAGAAGGAATGTGTATTCTATAATTGCAACACAGAGAAGTAAGCTGTTACCCAGATTTCAAAACGAAATTGGAAAGATTTCTCAGTTGTTTGTACTCTAAACAGAGAATAAAACATTTCCTTACTGCAGTTTTTAAAATAAAATTAAAAGAAGGCATAGCAATGAAGAGAACCTGGCAAAATTTGCTTCCAATGCAGATGTTCAACAATACCTTCTTCGCCTCTGTTCCAGAGCTCTCCGATATATTCAATCAAAGTCCTCTTTTCTTTCTTAAAGCCCTCTTCCTCTTTTTCGAGGATCATGCATAAAATTTCCAGATGACAGATGATATTCTCATGCAATTTCTAAGGATTGCCACATGCCCAGTGAATTGTTGGTTTTAAGACAGAATTTCCAAGCCCAATGTTCTCTCGGGCTGTTCATTCTTTATTCCTTTGGAAAATTAACCATATACCCAAAACAGAAATATATATATCCCTTTTTATGCAAGTCTATGATTTCATTTATGCAATATATTTACTCTTTTATTTATTTTTGTTTTATTTATAATTAAAATTTCATTTATGCAAAACAGATTTATATTTATATTTATTCTTTTATTTATTTTGTTTTTATTTTTAATTACATTTCTTTTAAAAACAGATTTATCCTTTTGTTGCACAAATATATAATGAGGAATAATTAAAATAGAATAAGCCATATTATTTTCATCATTTCTAAGGTTAATTAAACCGTAATTTAAATTTGCTATGCTATCATTTTCACGCAATCACATTGAGAAACAAACAAGACCTAATGCAGCTACATGCTTTAAGTGGTGTGTGCGTAATCGAGAGCTTCTCCTCTTTTACCCTGTCGGGAAGCTAACCTTCTTTCCCTCAATCACACTCTTGGCCTTCGATCACCTTGGCCTTCAATCACCTGCCACTCAAATGCACTCAGGCGTGCAAAAATGAAAGTGTATTAGTAACCATTATAGAAACATAAATTTAAACAATAATTAATCAACATTCCTATTTTATATAAATGCACTCATAATTCTTGAAAGAAAACAATTATTTGTTTCTACATTCCCATACATCAAAACATTGTAGTATATTATATTGCTTTAACACATATCATAATTTGTATATTAAATCTCATAAAGTCATGGTCAAACATTATCAAAAATAAGTCATGGTCAAACATTATCAAAATAAGTCATGGTCAAAATATCAAAGTATGAGGCGTGACATCTTACAACACTCCTTGTAACACTCTTGGCTCTTGCAGCTTCATCTCCCTTATCTCATGCTTGTGAGCATCTTGGGATTCGATATCCCCTATCATTTGTATCCTTACTTCGTGATACAAGTTTCCCTCCTCAAACATGGATTACTTTTATCACTCACATTTGGTGATATGAGTTCTCCTCCTTGAGCGGGGATTGCTTTTTATCACTCACATTTGGTGATAGGGGTTCTCCTCCTCGAGCGAGGATTTCTTTTATCACTCATACTTGATGGTGTGGGTTTTACTCCTGAAGTGGGTTTTGTTTTCACCACACGCTTTGTATATTTTGATTCATTTATCTCTTTCTATTTAGCTGTCCATAGAGGTCGGAACACCAAAATTGGGGTTTGATTGAGGCAAACCCCTATACAACCCCAACACTTTCTCTAGATATTATGCATGCAAGTATTGAAGAGACTCATTTGTAGGAGGTTCCATTACTTGGGTTTTTGTGAGCTTCTTCTATCTCTTATTCTCTTAATTTATCATTTGTACTTCACTTTATTTTAGTCTTGTTACATTATGTGATTTTCCTGCATTCTGTGAGTTCTTAGCGATCTAATTTCTAGTAGTCACTTTGTCATTTTGTGTGATAAATTCACTTTTTGGTCTATACGAGATGCCAGTGCACCTTTGGGATGTCAATATGTCGCATTGTCGTTTGTATCCCATGATGACGTCCTTTGGCTGAGAGCTTGTTAATTTCTCTAGGAAATCTTTGTGACCCGCTCTTTTTGATTCTAGAACTTTCACTTTGTTCATTGAGGTAGTTTAGGGTAGTTCACCCCATAAGGCTCTCTGAATGAAAGAGAACTCATGAGTAGTGAATCCCCCTTCTCTACAAAAACTATCCTTACATTTAATTTATTTAGTTTTCACTTTAATTATAATATTTACTTTATTGTCTCTAAACTCATAATTTCTAAATCTAATTATTATTTAATCAAGTAAAAGTTGTAGCAAAGAGTATTTATTTTTTATTTGAAAATAATCATGAGCAATTATTTATTCATTATTTTTAGCCGATAGGCTATTTATTGTGGGCACAACCCACTTACTTTGTCTCACGCTTGAATAATTTTCACGGGAAAAAATTGCCTGAATAAATCTCACGGGAAAAATTTCCATGGGAAATTAATTTGACCACCTGGAAAAGAGTTTTCACTGTAAATGGTTCATGTAACAAGCAAAACTGAGTCAATGGATCACATGAATTCTGATCAACCAGGTCTTTGGGTGATGAAAAGGAAGTTGTGGAACGTGTTGGCTCCAGATGTTGAGTTCATTAGATCGACATGCCAAATGGTGG
Organism: Sequoia sempervirens; assembly: GCA_007258455.2. Classification (NCBI taxonomy): domain Eukaryota; kingdom Viridiplantae; phylum Streptophyta; class Pinopsida; order Cupressales; family Cupressaceae; genus Sequoia; species Sequoia sempervirens. The sequence continues at coordinate 194,186 of VDFB02368807.1, read as the reverse complement.
TCGTTCAAGAGAGGTTGTGTTGCGAGGGCTTTGACAGCTTGAGGCTCTGTTTGCATGGGCAACCATAACACCATTTGTGTGTGCAAGATGGACACGATTGAAACGGTTGATGGAAATTGTTGCTAGTGGTTGTCGTGTGTGAAATACACCAGAGATTTTGCCACACCTACAACTACCAATAAACCCACAACAAACTCTCGCCACAACAACTGGTTAAAAAAGCTTATAAAATCGAACATCACCAACCACTATTTGGAGGTAGAACACTCGTTACATTTTTTGTTTTGCGAATTTTCCCTTTTCAGAGTTCCAAATTTAAGTTGGGTATTGTTGTTTTCGAGTTCTATATTTCCATTTCTCAATTTTTTTTCACTAGTGTGTACTAGTTCGACCATTGTGGAACTATTCAAGTCGATACCCAATAGAAGGCATTGCATAATAGAAACTGTGAATAGTTTGAAGCACAATTGAAGGTAGATAGGTTTCAAGTGTAGAAGACTAAAGAAATTGAAATAGCAATTGAAGGGATATTGTACTCGTGTGCCAATATTCACCTGTGCTTAGGGTTTTCCCAATTATTACTTATCAGCATCATTCTTTCCATGACACAATTTCACCAGATTCTTGAGGTAAATCACATGACTTTAAATGACTTGTGTTTAATTCGCTTTGCATCCACTCAACATTAAAGGGTTCTTTATGTGTTTGCATCTTTGTTTTGAATAACTAAAGCTTGTCTTCACAGAAAGTAGATTTTAGTTTTTCATTCAAACGTTTCTTAAAAAACGAGAAAAATAACAACTGAAAGCTAAAAATTGTTTTTAACTTTTCCAGTAAAATACTGCCTGCAATATTTCTGTAATTACTCTTACAAAATTTGTAGGCTTTCTATTTTATAGGACACCATATCAACTGAATATACATATGTTTGAATGAATTAAGTTAGAAGTAATAGTAAGCCAAACAACATCTGTTAGATTTAGGTATTTTTGTAAGGGTAATATGGTTAGAAGTAAACTCTTCTCAGTATGCGGACACTAAGGAAGGTGTTAAGAGGCTATGAGGAGGTGATTGGCTTGGGGCAGATGGGACTCAACACATCACAAAAAATATTTAATGTAGTCAGTTGAGAGGCTTAAAAAAAATTTAGCAAATCAAGGTTAGTCTAGGTGAAATTCTACGGGTACGCTAATTATTTAGCAACACATTTGTAAGTCAATACTATGGTAACTCTTAAGTGTATGGAAATCTACAGACAATTAGTTTTCAGCTCAGTACCTACAGGAATTTCTGTAATGTACCTTCCATGCTATTAATATAAACTCGTAAACTTTCCCAATCATTGAAAATATGTGTTGTGCTAAATACCCGACCATGATCTACCAGGATTTTTTGCTAGGATAGGTCATTGCCACCATAAGTGGACATGGAAATACCCCTAAAATATTATTCATTCGCTTCTTACAGTGATAAATCTCATAGAAGATTCAAAATTAAATTTGAGCCCAAACAATAAGTAACGTTAACAAAGCACAATTATATATAATTTTAGTATATTATGGTGTCTATGAATACAATGCTAAGTAAACTAGGTGATTCACATTTTAATTTCCGTCTAAACTCCAACTGAAATCTGCAAAATAAATAAAATTGGAAAACCTCACTACAAAATAAAATTAAAAAAAAAGAGGAAAACCTCTCTGCAAAATAAAATAAATAAAAGAGGAAAACCTCTCTGCAAAATAAAATAAATAAAAGAGGAAAACCTCTCTGCAAAATAAAGTAGTAAACATTACGAATGATGTTTCAAAAAGGAATGTTTAAAAGTGATACTAGGAGAAGAGTGAACCAGATTTGGATAAGCGAGTCCAAAAAATCCAATTGGCTTCTCTTTATACTTCCCCACATTTTAATTTTGTACACATTTTATCCCATTACTATACTCCCATCTGCTGGTGCTAACTGTTCTTGCCAAAGGGTGTGCACTGGATTTCACAATGCACTTTTTACAGTGTTACAGCCTACTGATGGCTTGTCCTCTTAACTTTATACTATTAGTGGATACCACATTGACTATACTACCTTCTTTATCACTGAGTACCAGGGAAAGATCTATGCCTTCATCCTCCCTCTGTATTTTTGGGTGAATTTTCACTCTCACTTGTAATTAAGAAGTCCACATTCATGATATATACAATTTTATAACTTTTTTTGGACAACAGATTAGACACAGCTTGATAGTCTTCTTTTTCCATAGTGTTTCAATGATGAATATTCTATTGGTGGTTTTTATTTAATCATCATCACTCTGCATTAAAAAAAAAAGGGTAAAAATAGGGTAAAAACCCCTCTATTATGGTTGTGAGTCACTGGGATAGTTCATATGGGAATAGGCATAGTTTTTTAACTTGACAAATAGCAACATCTCTCCTCTCAAGTCTCTGCCTTTTCTCTATTCCTATTCTATCGTATTGGGGCTCAACCTCTACTGGATGGGAATTTAAAGAACCAGAGACCAAATGCTTGTCAAAATATGTAGCACCTCCCCCATTTCTGGACTATGTAATCATGAATATATAATTTCCCTGCTGCAAAATACATGAATTGGTGCATGCTTCAATTGAAGACTCCAGAGTCACTAAATCTATTTCTCAAATTTGCTAAGAGCATCTCATTAAAATTAAAAATACCTCCTTACCCAATCCATTTTGTTCATACACAGCTATCACTGTTTTCATGGCACAAACAAAGAAAGTTTGTGAGAGTTATAGTTCACAATATGTAAACTGTGAGATTGATTGCCAAAATGTCTTCTTAAACTTTGAGAAAGAAAATAAAAATACTATGAGTACTTCATTTTTATAACATCTGGTGTTGTAGTCGTTTCAAAATAGGCATCCAAGTTAGACACTCTGTTCTTTCAGATAATGACAAAATTCTTATAAGAATCAATGTTTCCTATAACACATGGAAACATATCCGTGTTGATAGCCATATCGCATGGCATTCAAATTTAGGTTTATTAAAACAACAATTAAAACTATACAGAAATCTTGATATTACTTTTTATTAGAACTATATAAATTGTTTAAATGGGAGACACCTGTACCACTATTCATGTAAAATAATATGGTCCAAGTATTCCACCAATTCTACACCAAATGAACATTTGGAGATTTGGCAAAAGGATTATTCTATTTCAATGATTCTTTACCTGTCCCGACTCACGCAGATTTCTAATTATGGGTTATTGGTGGAAGTACATCTGATAGTTATACACTGGAAGTGGAAATAAATAATGTTCATCCAATCAAAATGAACGTTAAAATAAATAATGTTCATGCAACTTACTCTATATTGTGTGGATTTGGTAATGATACAAATCTTTATTGCATGATAAATGTGTGTCTCTGTATCTTTGAATTCTTTTTATCATTATACTCGTACTAAATACCACATTGACTATAATACCTTCATTATCACACCTAATATTCTTAAATCATAAACAACATCTCTCCTCTCAACTCCCTGCCTTTTCTCTATTCCTTTTCTATTGTATTGGGGCTCGACCTCTACTGGATGGGAATTTAAAGAACTAGAGACCAAATGCTTGTCAAAATATGCAGCACCTCCCCCAGCTCTGGACTATGTAATCATGAATATATAATTTCCCTGCTGCAAAATACATGAACAGGTGCATGCTTGAATTGAAGACTCCAGAGTCACTAAATCTATTTCTCAAATTTTCTAAGAGCATCTCATTATAATTAAAAACCCCTCCTTACCCAATCCATTATGTTCATACACAACTATCACTGTTCTCATGGCACAAACAAAGAAAAATTGTGAGAGTTATAGTTCACAATATGTAAACTATGAGATTGATTGCCAAAATGTCTTCTTAAACTTTGAAAGAATATAAAAATACTATGAGTACTTCATTTTTATAACATCTGGTGTTGTAGTCATTTCAAAATAGGCATCCAAGTTAGACACTCTGTTCTTTCAGATAATGACAAAATTCTTATAAGAATCAATGTTTCCTATAACACATGGAAACATATACGTGATGCTAGCCATATCGCATGGCATTCAAATTTAGGTTTTATGCCTATTTTCATAAACCTCTCACAATTCTTTGTGTAATGGAGATAAGGACAAGAGGAAAACAACAATTAAAACTATACAAAAATCTTGATATTACTTTTTATTAGAACTATATAAACTGTTTATATGGGAGACACCTGTACCACTATTCATGTAAAATAATATGGTCTAAGTATTCCACCAACTCTACACCAAATGAACATTTGGAAGATTTGGCAAAAGGATTATTCTCATTCAATAATTCATTACCTGTCTTGACTCACGCAGATTACTAATTATGGGTTATTGGTGGAAGTACATCTGATAGTTATACACTGGAAGTGGAAATAAATAATGTTCATCCAATCAAAATGAACGGTAAAATAAATAATGTTCATGCAAGCTACTCTATTTTTTCCCAAGTTCCTGTCCAATTGATTTAAGAAGATAATTGACAGTATATGCATGAATAAACATCATCTTTTGAGAGTGGGTATCATCTTCTTCACTTTTGGATAAGTTAAACTTTGGTAGGAATTTATAATGATATTTTCGGAAAGACATCTAAAGGAACAAATAATTATTAAAATCAATAATGATGGGCATATACACTCCCCACAAAAACAACTAAAACAACATTGAGGCCATCACAGGCATAAATCCACACAGAAGGCAATGTGAAAAAGTTGAACATGGGAATGTGAACCTCAATGCCATAAATAAAACCCTACGTACTACCACTTTATAAATAGTTACCGAGCTACTCTCTAAAGAATAAAGACTAGAAGGATGTCTTAGCCACTGCAAGTTCAAAATGGATGTGGGAACCTCAATACCATAAATATATTTTATTAAACAGCATGATATGTTATACTATTAACATTTAATGTGCATGATATGTTAATCTTTTGCATGATATGATATTGTTATGGGTAAATGAATAAGTTATATGTGTTTGGTGACATTTACTGTAACTAGAGTCCTCTACATCAAAATAAATGATGGTATTTTCTATTAAACCTTGTCTTAGAGGAATTGAATTTTTACCTAGATCTTTGAAAACAATATGATTGGTAGTAAATTGAACCCCAAATTTTTGAGTTTGTTAAAGAAGTTTTTTTTAATAAACTTATTTTGTGTTGTATTATTTACAGGTTACATGATTGTCTTGCAAAGATAGAACTAGGGTTTAAAATCACTTCAAAGAGGTCAAACTTGTTGTTGTAACTACTTCAATTTCTCCAGGTGAGTAACTTTTTTACTTAAATTTAATAGAGGATTTAGAGGCATGCAAATGCACAATCATTTAGTAACTTTTCTACTTAAATTTAATAGAGGATTTAGAGGCATGCAAATGCCCAATCTTTTAGCGTGTTATTGAGTTTCTTTGATTGTATGGATTTAATCTGATTAATGTCACTTTTTGAGATGTATTATAGATAATTGTTATCTACACATTCAATGTTTACTGAACTTCCTAAAAAAATTGCTCTAATTTTGGAACAAATTTGTTTTAAAAATTTGTGGAATTGAGTGTTCGATTTGTGATTGTATAACTTCCATCTTTGCCATAGTTATCATCAATTTTGTTTTTGCATTCCTCTGCAATGCCCATAGTTTTATGTCAAGTATGAAATCCTCCTTTCACAATCCATACATTGATGTTTGAAATTTTTTACAAGGAAAGGATAACTAAACCATATAAATATATAATTAATTGAATAAATGACTTTGAATTTCGTTAAGAAAAATAGTACAAATTGTCAACCAGTATGAAATATAGTTCTATTTGATAACTTGTAATTAGTTCTAATACAAATACAAAATAAACTAAATTTTAAACATTGAATTTCATTTATCCGATTGTTAACCACTATACACATCTAACCCAATAATTTTTTATAGGAATACTGAAGCTATGTCTACATTATTAACAACAAATGCAATCAAGCTTATCAATGATGGGAATCTAGGCTTGGATGCTCATCTCCAAGTAATAACAACCTCAAACTTTGGCCATGGTCCAGAGAAAAACAATCGATATAGAATCGATGTTTCTGACAGAGAGCATAAACAAAGAGCATCATTACCCAAAAAGTACAACCACTATATAACTTCTAATCAAATCCATGAGGGAAGTATAATACAACTCAAAGAATATAGTTGCCCCATAATTACGACTTCAAGGTCAGTATGCAAATTCAATACTAATTGTTTACCTTATTATAAACTTTCCAAATTTGAAAATATATTACTAATGAAGTTTTTACTTACAATTACAAAGGTGGATTGTCATTTCACAACTAGAGCCAACATGTACAGAACATGCCATCATTGGTGAACCTATTTTCCTATTTCCTGAGCAAGAAGAACAACTAGAAAAGAATGCTACAGATACATCAGCTTCAACTTTAGCTTCACTTGTATCACCCACAACTCTAAAATCAAAAAGAATGTTGTTTGGAATAGACCCGACTCAATCTAGGAAGGAAGTATCTACTAGCATCAGTCCTATCAAAAGTTTGAATCCATTTCAAACAAGATGGACTATCAAAGGCTGTGTAAGTATGAAAAAAGAAGTCCACCAGTACACCAATCAAAAAGGAAGTGGACAAGTTTTCAGCTTTGATATTATAGATAGTGAACACATTGAAACACGTGTCACTTGCTTTAATGAAGCTGTAGATTTTCATTATGGAAAGATTGTTATTGGATCAATATATACAATTTCTAGAGGGACCATTAAATCTGCTAATAAACTTTACAACAAGTTAAATAGTGGAATAGAAATCACCTTAATGCTTGAATCAAAGGTGTGTCTATGTGAAGATGACCAAACTATTCCCAAACATCAATTCACTTTCACATCCATCAAGGAAATTATGGATAAAAGAAATAATTCATTTGTTGATGTAATTGGAATAGTTGTTTGTGTAGACCCAAGCTCAACAAAGGAGGGATGGTACAGAGGTTTTAAGGTGAAGCATCAAACTATTAGATATGACTGAATCAACAATTGATGTAACTCTATGGGGATCAACAACTCAAAAAGAAGGCAAAGAACTTCAACACAAATACCACTTAGAACAAACCATTGTGCTGGCTATTAAAAATGGATGTTTTAGTGACTATAATGGAAAAGTATTAAGCACATTAGTCACTACACACCTATCAATAGACCCTGATATAGAAGAAGCAACACAACTTAAAGATTGGTTTGAATAGAATGGTGCTAATGTTGTACCGTCCTCCACAAAGCTTGATGATATGTCTGCTAGTATTACAAGAAAGACAATCAACAACATTCGAGAGCAATCAGCAAAAGTAATAGAACCAATTCAGTTCAGTGCAAAACAACAATACTATATATCAAATCTGATTCCTTCTGTTATCCAGCTTGTCTCCTCTAATCAAATGGAAATCAATGTAAAAAAAAGTAGTTCAAAATGAAGAGGGTAAATGGTATTGTTCAAAGTGTGCATCCACAATTGAAGACTGCAATTATAGGTATATACTTCAAGTCAAATTGGAGGATCATACAGATCAAATATGGGCAGTTGCTTTTGATGAGACAGCAACAAAAGTTATGGGTATGACAACACAAACACTATATAACCTGCAATTCAATCATGAGGCAGAAACAAGTACTGAAGATGTAATAAATAGTGTTATTCTTATGCAGTTCATATTCACACTATCATGCAAACATGAAACATACAATAATGAAGAATGCTTAAAAGCGAGAATCATTAAAGTTGAGAAGATAAACTTTACAACAGAGAGCAATTTCTTGCTTTCTAAAATCAAAGAAATGTGGAATGATACAAACAACTGAAAATACATTACTTATTTTGCATAATACAGTTAATGTAATCTTCTATTTGTAAATATTCAAAAAAAAGATAGATTGAATAAAACATGCTTCACCCTATTTTATAAGGAGGTATTTGAATTATTATATAAGGCTATTTCTTACTGTGTTTACATCTACAGTTTACAAATTTGAAATCTTCAGTTGCTATGAAAAAAAACATAAAATATGGTATTTATATTTTGTTCTTTTTCTCTATTATTGTGCAAATAAAAAAATAGCATAAAATATGGTATTTATCTTATGTTCTTTTTCTCTATTGTTGTACAAATAAAAAAA